>JAAEAF010009725.1:0-27552 GCA_011037195.1 Triatoma infestans
AAGAAGTTTTCAAAGTTTTCAATATTAATCGATTATTTGTCAACTAGTTGATTTGCACTAGGCAAAAAGTCGCGTGATTAATCACACTCCAGATTTTGTTCAATAATCCAGCTGGCAACAGCAAGAAAATGTTGTAGCGACAATTAATTTTTAATTAGATCTAAAAAAAAAAATAAATCAATAGCGATCATTAAAAGAAGCGGAACAAAAAATAAAAGAGTACTTACGTACCTCTTATAACTTAAGCTAGATTAGTGGAGTTTAATGGAGATAGAATCTTGGTCCTTAAGGAACTGTGTTCCCAATTAAAAAAAAAAATAAATAAAGACAACTATTTAAAATGGTGTAAAAAAAAAGATTATTGTTGAGAAGGACTGCCAGATATCCGTGGCAATTCAAACAAGAATACTTCAATTAGAGCGGGACAAATTGTGTGAAAACATTAATGAATTCTATTAACGTTTTAATTCTAATTAATAATTATGACGTATACAAAATAAAAACTCTTCAACTAGAAATTTTATGAATGTTATTTTTAATTCTTAAAAATTAACAAAATTAAAGGTAGGTTATGAAATATATTATATTATTATAGAAAGAAATGGAATTCAATGTGTGGCACTTCAATTTGTCCACGTTTCATGGCACATTGAAATTTATTTCATGTAAACATTAATAAATGTGTGAAACTTGAGAATAAAGCACCTGAACGTTATTTTCTATTTAAGGTTAAAAAAAAAAAAAAATAATTAAACGTTTGATATTTGCAATTTAACAAGAAACCTGCTGCAAAAGGTAATTCACCACTGATAGTAAATATTTCTCACGGGTATTTTCAAAGTAGCACACTCCTTCTTTCACCTATCTTTTACTACATTGGTTTGTTCTCTTTTCCCCTTAGTGTTCTCTCTACTTAAACCACTTTAATTAAGGTTTTTTTCTCCTTTTTTTTTTTTTTTTTTATACAGGCTATTTGAGCAGTAACCGCAGCCAGAAGAGGGTTCACCTTTCTGATTAAAAGTCGCCTATTCTTGTCAACCAAATCCTACCTTTTGTTATAAACTAAAAATTTAGTATAATCAATTTATTAATTATATAAAACGTGATAATGCTGATTTAATTCAGTAACATATTGAATTGCTTGGGAATCAATTGTAATTTAGGTATTAATCCATAAAAAAATCTGGTGTGAAACACTCACACAACTTTCTCTTACTCCAGTACTCAAAATTATAATTGACAAATTTTATAGTTAGTGTACCAAATTTAATGAAATTCGTCGAAAAGTGAAAACACTGTCCAGTAAAACTGTCCGGTTTACTAATTTCCTTGAAACTCGGAATTTGGGTCATATATTAATTTCTAGTTATTTCAATTTGGATGACAGAATTGTATAATCAACTGTGATAGCATTTTAAAGAAAAACATAACCCCCCTCCCCCAAAAGTCCCCTTAAATGAATTTATCAGGGGAAAAGTTTCAAATAAAAGTTGTAGCTCTTTATATGTATAGTTAACAACGCTGGTTTAAAGAAAATCGTTGGAGCCATTTTCGAGAAAATACCAGAAAACTGAAAATTATATTTCAGTAAAAACGCACTTCCGTTATCTATTTTTTTTCAAACTCGGAATTTCAACAACATATTTAATTCTAATTAACATTATTTAGATGACAGAATTGTCTAATATACTGAAACAGCAGTTAAGATGAAAACCTAACCCCACCCCTCCCCAGAAGTGCCTTTAAATGAATTTTCCTGGAGAAATGTTTCAAATAAAAGTTGTAGCTCTTTGTATGTGTAGTTGATATGACAAGTTTAAAGAAAATCGTTGGAGCCATTTTCGAGAAAATACCAGAAAACTGAAAATTATATTTCAGTAAAAACGCACTTCCTGTTATCTATTTTTTTCAAACTCGGAATTTCAACAACATATTTAATTCTAATTAACATTATTTAGATGACAGAATTGTCTAATATACTGAAACAGCAGTTAAGATGAAAACCTAACCCCACCCCTCCCCCAGAAGTGCCCTTAAATGAATTTTCCTGGAGAAATGTTTCAAATAAAAGTTGTAGCTCTTTGTATGTGTAGTTGATATAGCAAGTTTAAAGAAAATCTTCGGAGCCATTTTTGAGAAAATTGCAAAAACGTAAAAAAACAACTAGTAAAGTGGTACTTCCGGTTGAGGAATTTGACACATAACGCACCGTCAGATCCCATGGTGATACTAAACGTAATATCAAGTTTGAACTTTCTACGATTTTTCGTTTTTGAGCTATGCTGTTCACATACATACGCACACACAGCACACAACACACACCACCACACACACACACACAAAACAGTCGTATCTTTCTAAAAACCACTTTTTTGGACTCAGGGGACCTCAAAACGGATATTTCCGGTGAAAACTCGATATCGAAAATTTGACACGATACTTCCTCTTACTAGGAGTAAGAGAAAGTAAAAAAACATCATACAAAGAAAATATTAAAGATTCGCTAAAAAACTTCTTTTTTTTTCGTACTCAGGGGACCTCAAAATATGTATTTCCGGTGAAAATGATTTCGACAATTTGTCACGATCACAATACTTCCTCTTATTAGGCGTGGGAGACAGTAAATAAAAAAATTGTCTTGAACGGACGAAATATCAAGTAAAACATTAATTTAACAATACTTAATTCAAATAATATATTATAAAAGGAAAATAATAATAATAATACTAATATCTAGTTTATTGGAGAAAAGTTGTATAAGTAGGATAATTACTCTTAATTAGAAATTCTAATCGCTTCCGAAATCGGCTTGAGTGTCGATACATTTAATGGACAAGAAAAGAAACACTCTTACAAGAATAAATTTTTATTTTTTTTTAGAAGGATAGCGCATTGCAATCTAAAAGATTTATTGTGCCTCCAGAGATTTCTCCAGTGTACTGACAGCCCTACGATCTCTTGTTACACAGATAACACGACCCATCCCGTATTGAAGATTTATATAATGGGTACTAGGTAGAGAAAAATCTAATGCCAGCATTACTGGCCTCAAACCCGAGACCGCCATGTCGGAGTCGCAGCGCGCTATCACTAACCTAATCCATTTCCAAAAAGTATAAGTTATTGCTTAAAGAAAAATGTGAAATACGGAATTAATTATTGATAATTATAATTGCAAATATTAAAGATGATAATAACAATAATTAGTATTGATAGTGAACTAAACTAAAAATAAAGAAAAAAAAATCTGGTGTGAAACACTCACACAACTTTCTCTTACTCCAGTACTCAAAATTATAATTGACAAATTTTATAGTTAGTTTACCAAATTTAATGAAATTCGTCGAAAAGTGAAAACACTGTCCAGTAAAACTGTCCGGCTTACTAATTTCCTTGAAACTCGGAATTTGGGTCATATATTAATTTCTAGTTATTTCAATTTGGATGACAGAATTGTATAATCAACTGTGATAGCATTTTAAAGAAAAACATAACCCCCCCTCCCCCAAAAGTCCCCTTAAATGAATTTATCAGGGGAAAAGTTTCAAATAAAAGTTGTAGCTCTTTATATGTATAGTTAACAACGCTGGTTTAAAGAAAATCGTTGGAGCCATTTTCGAGAAAATACCAGAAAACTGAAAATTATATTTCAGTAAAAACGCACTTCCGGTTATCTATTTTTTTTCAAACTCGGAATTTCAACAACATATTTAATTCTAATTAACATTATTTAGATGACAGAATTGTCTAATATACTGAAACAGCAGTTAAGATGAAAACCTAACCCCACCCCTCCCCCAGAAGTGCCCTTAAATGAATTTTCCTGGAGAAATGTTTCAAATAAAAGTTGTAGCTCTTTGTATGTGTAGTTGATATACCAAGTTTAAAGAAAATCTTCGGAGCCATTTTTGAGAAAATTGCAAAAAACGTAAAAAAAACAACTAGTAAAGTGGTACTTCCGGTTGAGGAATATTGACACATAACGCACCGTCTGATCCCATGGTGATACCTAAACGTAATATCAAGTTTGAACTTTCTACGATTTTTCGTTTTTGAGCTATGCTGTTCACATATACACACACACAGACACACACACACACACACAGACCATTCGCTAAAAACCACTTTTTATGGACTCAGGGGACCTTAGAACGGATATTTCCGGTGAAAACTCGATATCGAAAATTTGACACGATTACAATACTTCCTCTTACTAGGAGTAAGAGAAAGTAATAAAAGTAGCAGATAATAATTATATAGAGAGCATAAAGAATAGAGTTTAAACAAAGAAGTATAGTTTGCTTAACGTAGATAAATATATAAAAAAAAAAAAAATATTTCGTACAGGTTATCCAGATATATTGAATGAATCTGACGAAAACTACGAGATGTGATCTTGATTTTTTTAACCAAGGTAAAAAAAAGATTGGCAATTTAGAAAGAATTGTATATTTAGTTGGAAAATAGAAGATATTTTCCATGGGCCTATATTTGCGCTGAAAACAGAGCGTAATATAAAGTAAAAAAAAGATTCACTCCATCTAGGTAAGAGAAAATAGCTCAGTGGTTAGCGTACTGGACTCCCACGCGGAGGACCCGGGTTCGAGTCTAGCTGTGCCACCCTTAGACTTTTTTTCTTCCTAGGAGCCTCTACAGCTCACTTTCCGGTGATGGGCAGTACTGTCTGTAACGAGAGAACACTTTCCGGAGGCTAGCAGTGCACTAAGAAGGCTCCGGGCGCCAATGACCGGATCTGTGTTTTTCAGTGAAGCGCCTTAAATTTAAAAAAATAAATAAATAAATAAATAAAATAAAATTCACCCCATCCAAGGAGTGTAGTTCAGAAAAAGAAACTCTCATCTTAATTTGAAAACTAAATGGAGTTCCGTGAATATTAAACCATAAATAGTTACTTATCACACTGTGAGTAAACAAAATGCGTTTTTACACTCGAGCATAGGGATATTGACCACATGAGTGCATTAAGTGTGGCAATTGAACGAGAATACAAAAATAATTTACTCACGTGTGGAATATTAAATTTTTTTCTGCAACCCATTAAAATGAATTTTAAATTATATGAATATAAAAAATATATAAAACGTTTAAAATATTCAGAATGTACTTTAATTCAAATCATTTACTCCCATCCTTTATAACCTGCAATTTCTGTTCTCTTTAGTATAACCTCAAGTCCGTTGTTATATGTTTTTTTTTCGCTTATAACGAGCTAATTTTGAATAATATTACGTTTTCTGCATCTGTCTAATAATATAAAATATATTACATCAAAAATACTGAGTGAAATTATCACTTTTAATCATAAATGACAAAAAGTAAAAAACAGCCATTACTTTTTCTTACTTCATTGAACAATCTAGCGGGAATATACGAAAACCAGAACGTAATTAAAAAAAAAAAAAATCCTAGATAGCAGCGGTGTAGAGGTTATACTAACGAGAGCAGGTTATAAACAGGCGGTGTATTCGACTTGAATTAAAATAAATTCTCAATACTTGCAATTTTTTTGTGCGGTTACAAGAAAAAATTTAATCTATTTACGATCTCGTTTAGTTGTACTCGCCGACCACGTTTGGTCAATACCTGAACTTTTCCAAGAAAAAGCATTACTTTTCTCACTGTTTGATAAATAACTATTTCTTTACTTGTGTGAAAAAGTAAAGCTGCTTTTTGACACTGTTGAATAAAAGTATAACTTTATTCAAAACTTTATATTATATCGTCACAATACTACATTAATGTACGGATGCAGAAAATATTAAACTGCACAGGAAATTGAAGTTATAGATTAGTTCTGAATATAAAAAGAAACGTCCTAGATATGACACTCGTCCTTACAAACTCTTCTAGATGAGCTAGGCTATTTTTTTTTTCCATCAACAGAAATAATTGATCTTTCCAAGCAGGGGCACCGGAAATAGAATCAAAATGTCAGGAATATTTCTGGGAGAGATGGAATCCAATTTTCAAACCAAAAATGTATTTTTATGAATTTATCTGCGACAATTTTTGGTAGACAATAAGATATCATTGAATATGGCGTAGATTTTTGAACAGTTGTAAAAAAAAAAACCATATTGATGATTTGGATTTGATAAAAAGTATTAATCAGAGACATTTTCCGTGGTAGGCTGCTTTATTTTGTGGTCATCAACCGGTTTCGGGTGTTCGCCCATGTTCAGGATGCGTTTTTCAGACAGTGTGACAACACAGACTTGCACAGAGCTAATTCAGTTTACACACTGACTGGTGTTTTTAATTGTATTTGAAAAAAACTCTTAAACTCGGTCAAGGGGGTATGATCAGCTGGGTGGGAAAACACGTGTCTAGCTGTTATAGCTGATCATACCCTCTGACCTAGTTTAAGAGTTTAGTTTTAAATACAATTAAAAAACACCAGTCAGTGTGTAAACTGAATTTGCTCTGTGCAAGTCTGTGATGTCACACTGTCTGAAAAACGCATCCTGAAGATGGGCGAACGCCCGAAACCGGTTGATGACCACAAAATGAAGCAGGCCACCACGGAAAATGTCTCTGATATAGAAAATTAACTTAACTTATAGTTAGATATTTTAATATGCTCGTAAGGGCTATTTATTGCATGCAATTACTTGGTGGAATAGCGATCCCACGGGGCATTTCGTCAGAACAGTACACAATACAATACACTTTCTAAGGCCCGATTTTGTCGCCTTACCGTTTTAAAGTGTTTTGGATCCAGAAATCTAACTCTGGATAATTGTATAGCCATTCTTAATGGTGAAAATTGGAACCTTTTATACAAATATTGTTACAAAGCGATGTCTTATAGCAAGTTTTTAGTGAGTGAATTTAATTACAACTAGATGGATAAGAACAAATTTTTTACTTTGTTAGTTTGTTTAATAGCTTCATTTAATATGACTGTATTTTTAGTTCAAAAATTGAATGTTATTTTCTTTTTTAAACACAGTTTTTACCCGAAACCGGTCGATGACCACAAAATGAAGCAGCCTACCACGGAAAATGTCTCTGATGCTTTCCAGCTCTGCGGAACCAACCTCACCAACTAAAAAGTATTAACATAACGATCTTGTGTTGAAATGTCGTGAAGCAAACCATTGGATAGGACCCCTAAATGTAAACAGCAAAGAGTGGAAGCCATATTAAAAAATGAAAGATTCTCATCAAAAAGTCACTAAGCAAGAGACTTACTTCACCTAACTTCAAAACGATTTTCAGCCAGAAGATTTTCATTCTCATTCCAATCTTCATACGACTAGTTCATGATGAATGTTTTGCAAAGGAGGATGCGTGGAATCTAAACATTTGTTTGTAATGAATTTCGTGGAATTTCAAGAAACAGATGCTGGGTCTGATCCCCTGTTCTGAGCGTCTAGTATGAAAGAAAAAAGAAAATGAGTAGGTCTGGATGCATCAAATCGTCAAAACTGAAATTTTGAAACAATGGTTTGTTTCATCGTTACAGAGCTGATATTAGAAAAAAAAAAATATACTGATTTCAGTCAGTATTATTTCATTTACTATGCCTTAACAGAGAAATGATAATGCTGAGGATTCAGCCTAATAGGTTATAATCCGTATCATTTGCAGATGAACGCATCAATAAATTTTTAGATTTTCAAAAGTAATTCTCACCTGAAATGTATTTTTATGGCGTCTTAAGCTTGTTTTTTGTTTTTTTGTTGAGCAACCGAGAAATTTGAGAATCACAGAATGATTAATCTTTGTAATGAAATACAATATTATCTTCGATATATTTTTTTTTTTTTGAAATCAAGCAAATTAAATCATCTTTTCCATTAACAAAAATTAATCATATGAAATTAATCTTTTTCTGTTTTTTTTAGGACGAATTGTTCGATCTGCTTTCACAAGATGTAGGGCTGTATACAACGACCTCACACTTTAATGAACTAATAACTGGATTGGCAAAATTCCCAATTCTTAAGAGATGGCTCGTTTGGCATCCATGTTCCAATATAAAGTCTAAAAACTAGGTCATTATACTATGCGTGCTGATATATAATTTTGTATGTACAGTAAAGGTAAATTCAATTTTGCTCTAAACTTACTAATATTTAGTGAGCAAAATTTAGGCTAGCAAAAAGGGCATTTAAAACAATATTGCCAACTCTTGGACTTCCGTTGGAGGTCAGGGGACTTCTGAGTATGAAAGAAATGTTTTTAGCGAATTGTTTGATTGGTGAACAATACATCTAAAAAACAAAGAGTCGAAGGAAGCTTAAAGTTGATACTCTGTTTAGGTATCACCACCGTTTCTGACGAAGAAGTGCGACATTACTTAATGTTTTTATTTTCAGATTTTCCCTATTTTATATTTGCCAGGAAATTGATTTTTTTTTTTTACGAGGCTTATGGGGGAATAGTAACGTTAATCATTCCACTAAAATAGGACTTCAATTAAATGAATGATTCTATCACCTGTAAATGTTAATATTCATTAAAAGCATTGCTAGAATTCTAAATGTGAAGAAGCTCGGCAAACCGGAAATGGAACTTTACAGAATATTTGTGTAAACTCTGATATAGTAAATCGTGTATATGTTATAATACCATATCTCCTTCGTTCTATATATATTCGATAGTTAACATTTTAAAGATCAATTGACGAATCCTCTAACTAGTACCGATCTAATACGTAGTTAGCGATAATTTCTCTTTATTATTGTCATTATTTTAAGGTGCATCAACATTTAAGGTCAGTGGCGCCGGAAGCCTTGTTAGTACGCTACCGAACAGTGAGCTATAGAGGCTCCTAGGAAGAGAAAATCTAAGGGCAGCCCAGCTGGATAGGCCGAATTGATTTATTGATTAATTAAACAAAATATTAAGGCACATAAAAAAACAAAAAATGACAATAATTATGTAAATGTTCTACAAATAGTTTATGTTCATGAAATAAATGATATATTACGAAAAGTTCATGGTTTCGTAAAAAACCAGCCAGGGAAACCAAGATTACCCACCTACCTATTAGGACTTCATAAAATGGCAGCAAAGTCTAGACGCTGATGGAAGAAGACAAACGCTTTCCAATGTCTGGAAAATGGAAAATTCTAAGATAGATTTTTTTTTTTTAATAATTATCACAGAAAATTAATACGTACCATTTTAGGAAATCGAAAATGTCTTTAGTTCCCAAAGATAGGGAAGGGAATAGCTAAGTGGTTAGCGTACTGGACTCCCACGCGGAAGACTCGGCTTCGAGTCCAGCTGTGCTACCCTTAAATTTTTTTCTTCCTAGGAGCCTCTACAGCTCACTGTCCGGTGATGGACAGTGTTGTCTGTACGAGAGAACACTGTCCGGAGGCCGGCAGTGCACTGAGAAGGCTCCGGGCGCCAATGACCATAGCTGCTGTTGACGCGCCTTTAAATTAAAAAAATTAAAAAAACAGAAAATTAATAAAACATAATTTTCAAATATGAAATTTTAAAATAAAATTAAACCTATTAGCATACTTTACTTGCTACCACGATTTGATAGCTTTCTTTTTTAAGTGCACTTAAATGCTGGTACTATAATAAGAATGATAATGTGAAACAGCATCGCTCAAAATTGATTCTACTTTATTTGATTTTGAAGAAGCTTGAGTGCGTGAGGTTTTAGTTGAACGAGGTTTAGGTTTTGAACGTGTAAGAGATAGGGGGTGGGGGTGGGCAGAGAAGGATGTGGTCTGGTTTGAAGAGCAAGTGCACTTAACCTGTGAATAATGCATATGTAGAATCTTCAACTGTTGGTGGCACTTCTCTAACCCTTTTTGGCAATTCTCAAGTTTTACTTCCATCTGTACTTAGGTTAACCTGCATGTTTCCATGACAACCTGATCCTATTTTGAATTATGCAAAAACTTAAGGAAACAAATGATTCAATTGGGGGGGGGATGTTTTTAATAATTGGAATTTTTAATATGATTGGAATTTATTATTACATAAATATGTGATGATTAAATAAGATAAATTAATAGTTTTTTTTTCCTACTTTCTCTTTGTAGCTCTAAGAGAAATGAATGTGTTCAAATTAAATTTTTACTTTCTCTTACTCCTAGTATTGCGGTCATGTCAAATTTTTCGTAATTTAGTTTTCACCGGAAATATAAGATTTGAGGTCCCTTGAGGTCGAAAAAAATGTTTTAGCGAATACCCTATGTTCTATGTTTGTGAGCAAAATATCCCAAATACTAAAAGTTGTAGGAAGCTTAAACTTGAGTTGCAAGACAGGTAGTATTATTACTAATACCTCGCTAGGTAAGAGAAAGTGAATATATAGGCTGGACCATTTGAGGAGCTTTTAGTCTATCATAATTTCTACTTTAAAGAGGTCAGACCACAATGGCGAGTCTCCAATTTTAATTTAAAGAGTAAACATCAGGCGCTACATCAACCTCAAACATGAAAAGCTCACCTAGCTAACCACGCCACTACTTGCTCACCACTGTTAGAACAAGCAAGAGTTTTAACTAGCCACGGCACTCTTCAAGCGACTCGGAAAAACAACGCTACATCATTCCATTCTTTGCTCGGTCACACTCCCTTACACCCTTACTCGCTCTATATACTCTCCTCTCTTATCTCAATAAAATCGTAAATAAATAAATTGCGAGTTCAATGCCAGTTTATAGGTTTATTCGTTTCACTAACTTCATATTATCCCGCCATATTTCATAATTAAGAGTTCTTTATTTTGAATGTTCCAACATATCTAGGCATTTATTCAAGATGAGATTAAAGTGCCACTTTTACACACTCGACTTCTGGTCGAGCCCAGTCGAGCACAATCGAGTATGGCATCTGAATGAGCGTTGTAAAAGGAATTTATTCTTGCGTTAAATATTAACTTTTTTTCTATACCAATTAAATCTACCTATAAAAACTTGTGAGTTCTGTTTAGCTACGGTACTCACATATTTAATTTAATGTTAAAACAAATGTTAAAAAATTTTTTTTAAGAATTTCCCTCTTTACTTTAATTGTAAAGCAATTTCAGCAATTTCATCTTAACATTAAAAATTGTTTAATTGAAAGTTGGCAACACTGTTATTACATTTAATCACTAAAAATTAAAAATCACTCCAATTTGAAGCAACATTTCATGGAAACTGTAGATAGATATTAAAAGGTTGAGATAATAAGTAGAAGAAAGAACAAGCAAATGGCTTAATTTGTGAGCAGGATATAGAATTTTACAGAAGCAAAATTAAATTATTAACAATGTTTGCACCGCACAAAATTTTAATTACGAGCACTTTATTAGCGAGCGAGATGTTTAATAAAATGTTTACAGAATGTTAAATTGGAAAAGAGGTAACTTTGTTTCAAGAGAGGTAACTGTATTCAAAGTGAAAAATAGCTAAAACACGTGGCCAAACTCGTAACTTAATTATTAATTCTACTTTGACCTTAAAAGAACTGATTCTCCAAAACGACTAATAAGAGGAAACTAGTTTAATTAATGAAATAAAAATAGCATTATGGCCAATTAATAGAGTTTTTGTTTTCAATAATTTGATGGACGCAAATTATACTGTATCAGTTAGTAATTTTTGAATGAGAATCAATACATTTTTAAGCCTATTTGATAAGAAGATTCTCGAATTTTCTTTTAAAGATTTAAAACTCATTAGTTGCTTTCATCATTAGCTTTAAATGCCATCAATAGAATAACATCCTAAACATTTTTTTGTGTAGAAAACACTCGTCTTTTCCAACATGGAAAAAATTGTCTTTTTGAAATAATAATTTTTAACAAATTTAAATTAATTTATCTTGACGTTTATTTTGGATATGCTATAAATCATTAAATTAAAAATTCAATCGATATATATATATATATATATATATATATATATAAAATAAGGCAAGATCATTTGGCAGGCGAGATGTACAATACTTTTGAAAAGGTGATCGTCTGAATTCCTGCTACAATTTCAGCAAAGGCCCGGATAAAACATCCAAGTAGGTGATATTGTATGTTAGGCATTTCCACTTCAGCATTGGATTATGGTGTACGTAAGTTTCGCACAACCAGGTTTGGAATTTTGCTAGTTATCACAGGCCATTTGCTGTTCATGAGATCAGTTGGATGGAAAACTACAAAAACGGAAGCATACATCTGGATCATTGTATAATTAGTAACTAGAGCAATATACTTAGAAGTTGTAGCGATCTTATTACAAAGATTTTTATGAGGAACATTATAATGGTGTACTTGTCTATTGAAGCGTCTGCATAAAAATATTTTCAGACAATGCCACTTGTGAACGATTACAATTCAAAACAATCAATTACAAAAATATTGGTCTCCAAAGTTAGAAAATGGTATTTTATCCCCCCAGCACACTGCCCAAATTTTGTAATATACCTAGCAAGCAGGAGTTAAGAGCGTTAAGAAGTTCCATTCAGAAAAGGGTGACAATTAAATTTTAACTTTGTACTTCGATGTGTTCCACACAGTTTTTAGCACTCAGAAGCAGTATTGAATTCTGAATACTTCCCCTAAATCTCCTACATCCTCTTTTGATTTCTCCTGAACTTGCTTCTTCAAAACACATATTGCCAGAATAAGAAGATGCCGTATGATGGAAGCGATTGTACAATACTTTTGAAAAGGTGATCGTCTGAATTCCTGCTACAATTTCAGCAAAGGCTCGGATAAAACATCCAAGTAGGTGATATTGTATTGTTAGGCATTTCCACTTCAGCATTGGATTATGGTGTACGTAAGTTTCGCACAACCAGGTTTGGAATTTTGCTAGTTATCACAGTTAAACCACGCCAAGGGCAGAAAAGAATCTCTACCATCAACGAACTAAACAAGGAAATAATGATTAAAGTGTCATTATGGTAGCTATTTAAGGACTGCTTCCGGCCTGTTTAAGGACTGTTGCCATTGTATTGTTTTATTAGCTTGTTTCATTGCCACATTGTTGATATAATTGTAATTATTAAGTGCTTTATTCCTTTTAGTCCTGTATTGCTAATTATGTGAGAGACAACCGTCTTTCAAAGAGAAGGAGAAAGTTACAATTTAAATTTGTATTCTTATGTTATAATAAACAAACAGTTTTAATGTGCGCTAGTGTTGGTGCTCATTGTCACTGAAGGTGTTCGATGCGTACTGACGACGTCGTCAGCTTATTGGAGCATCTTCCTTTTTGGAGAGAGAATAGTATCAATGTCAGATACATAAATATTATATAAGATTGGGCTCAAAATTGATCCCTGTAGCAGCCCCATCTGAGCTACATATAGTCCCTCCAAGATGGCATTTATTTTGAAATATATACTCCTATCAGATTATTAAGTTTATAAAACATTTTGTATGAATTTAATAGGTAACGATCAATTACATTATTTTATTTGTTAGAAACTGTAATTGCACAGAATCATACGTTGCACAGTGAAGTCCAAGAATAAGGACAACATGACCTTATTTGAGGTAAATATGTTTTGTATATATTGGTTACTATCTTTGTTTGGCTTGAATATATCGATTTCCTTTTTTCTAAAACCACTCTGAGATTTTGGAGTATTTGTCATGGTATTTCCACCGTATTTATAAGTTATTAGAGAACCAATAAGATTTATTTTATTTAGCAGTAATACCGTTAATTGTAGAAAATTATAATTCTGAGACAGTTTGGTTTAAATATTTCTTAAATTAAAGGACAAAAGATTTAAAACAATAGGAATTAGTAAAATATCTTTTCAGTTAAACAAAATTTAAAGGCTACTGGTTTATTACATGTGGTATTAAGGAGTAAAACTATGACATTAAATTATTTCATGAAAAAGACTTCTGACATAATAGCAGATGAAATAAATCCCTTAATGCTCCAAAGTAGATAATTTTACAAATAAAACATAAAGAGGATAATTTTAATAGAGTGACAGTTCTATATAATTCCATTAACATGCTGTTTCTTATGTAATGTTTTTCTATTTAATATCTAATCCTACTTTAAATTTCCCTTCAAATGTTATTAAGCCTAAACTAATTTTTAAATGCATGTTTATCCCGTGTTTTGGTTTTTGGACGGAACATAAATAAGTAGAACCTAACAAAAAATATAAAAAAAAAATTATGTGTGAAGCAATACACGTTTCTTTTCGGAACCATTCTACAATCACTGCACTGGGGGAAAAAAGTAATGTGCAATTTTCATTAAAACTGAATTGTATTGAACCAATTATATTTAACAGAAGATTTTCTTTGTTGGCCGTTAGTTGTAATATGAAAACAAGAATTAGTTGGCTTCTCGACCATTTCAAGGTAAAAAACAAAAACCAAAAAAGTAATTTTGTAATTGTTTTTTAATAATTTACAAGTTCGACGTTTCGACAAACTTTGTTTGCCTTCTTCAGGAACAAAACAAAAATAAAGAGAAAAAAATTATAACATAAAACACAAACAAAAAACAAAATACATGGGTGCGATTACAGTAGGACTGCTAAGTCTGTAATGAAAGGGCTATAGTAGGACTTTACAGTCTTACTGTACTGTAATCGCACCCATGTATTTTGTTTTTTGTTTGTGTTTTATGTTATAATTTTTTTCTCTTTATTTTTGTTTTGTTCCTGAAGAAGGCAAACAATGTTTGTCGAAACGTCGAACTTGTAAATTATTAAAAAACAATTACAAAATTACTTTTTTCGTTTTTGTTTTTTACCTTGAATTGGTCGAGAAGCCAACTAATTCTTGTTTTCAATTATATTTAGCATTGATTTCTTGAATGCATGAATGTTAACTTTCAAAAATGCATTACTACCTGAAATAGCGCATGCTGTTTTATTTATTTAATTTACTCCTTTACCTTCTGATCATATTGCTAAGAGGAGGGGCGGGTGTTGATATAGTGGTTATGAGCATGGGCTAGTAAGTGGGAGGTCCCCAGTTCGAGTCCCGCGTATAAGTTGCTAAATTTTATTTTGGTATGAAAAATGCGAACAGTAAAGTAGATGCTTCCGCCCCCCCCGTACACGACACCTAATTTGGTAGTTGGACGTTAAGCTCGCCTGAAAAAATAGGCATTACTTTACTTCACTATTGCTAAAATGATGTATAAGGCATAACAGTATAAAGATGGTTACGGATTCGGAACATTTTGAGATGGTACATAGTTCACATTATTATCTGGATTCACTGTTCATAGAGATAGGATTTGCTGGAGGCATTCAATTTTTTACTAACGCTGGGGTACACCCGGGGTACATTCTGGAGAGATGGAAAAATTATGTGCTTAGATATTGATATAGTTTTCCCTTTTCGAGATATATTTCATCTTTTGGAACTAGTGAGCTCTATTTGGAATCGAATTACCTTATTAGAGTGAAAAGTATAGTAACGTAGCTTCGTCTTTGCCGTGATGATGTTATTAAATTGTATGTAGATGGAAATGTGCATAATATTATAAAATTCGAGAATTTTTTTTCAATTTAGCCACTTAAAAGAGCCTGCGTCTTTCTAAAATGCCTTCCTATCTACCTTCCGGCACCTAATGATTTGAAGGAAATGAATATAATCTGGTTAATATTCTTCCGTCGCAAAGTTATGATCATGTCAGGAATGTGTCTTCTACTTCATTGTTGAAATGTTCACAGCTAAAGAGGAAACCACTTGTATTTCAGCTTCTCAGTTTTATTATATTATATAATCATAATATTAATAAAAATTATAAAGATTATATAAATCTGTACAATTTTATTCTGCTTAATATATTATTGTTTTTTATTGTCTTCTCAATAGGATTGTATAATCTTATTTATTTTCATTGATTGATTCATTAACGGGTGTAATGTTAATTACGAACCGACCTGTTTACGTTGAAAAGTAACATGTATTTCGTTTTTCAATTTGCTTATTTATTTTTATTATAATTGTCTTATATCCATTAAGATTATATCCATATATAATTAATATTCATTATGTTTATGGTTCTTTTGGTATTATTGAAGTTCTGCATTATTTTTATGTTGCAAGGTTAACTCTCGGCAAAATAAATTACTTAAATATTATTTTTATTTATTACTTTCTCTTACTCCTAGTAAGAGGAAGTATTGTAATCGTGTCAAATTTTCGATATCGAGTTTTCACCGGAAATATCCGTTTTGAGGTCCCCTGAGTCCAAAAAAGTGGTTTCTAGCAAATGGTCTATGTGTGTGTGTGTGTGTGTGTGTGTGTCTGTGCGTCTGTGCGTCTGTGTATGTCTAGTGAACAGCATAGCTCAAAACCAAAACCCGTTGAAAGTTGAAACTTATATTCCGCCTAGCTATCATCATGGCATCTGACAGTGGTCCCTGTCAAAATTCCTCACCGGAAGTACCACTTTACTTATGGTTTTTTTACTTTTTAGCAAGTTTCCTCAAAAATTGCCTCCAACGCTTTCTCAAGCTTGTTATATCAACTACACATACAAATAGCTTACAACTTTGTAATTTAAACATTTTCTGTGAAAATTCATTAGGCCACGTTATGGAGAGGTGGGTCCGATATTGTTTTCATTGGGTATTGGGTTAGTTTCCATCTCAGTGCAATTTCAGTGTTATTAGACAATTCTCACAACAATAATCAGATTTAACTATGTTTGTTGAAATTCCAGCTTGAAACATTATGATAACCGAAGTGCGTTTACGGTTAGCCACTTCACTTTAAGGATTTATTCTCTTTGTTGGCATTTTTGGGGGTTTCGCACAACTGGATCCGACGATTTCTTCACGCTACCAATATACACTCCGCCATGCAAACATCTACAACTTTTATTTAAACCATTCCTCTTAACAATATATTATTGCTGTTGGGGATATTATCCTCAGCAGAGTTGCAAATGTGAACTTACAAATTACTTAAATACAGATGGATAGCTCGCCGTACCGCCATATATAATGAACTTCGTCGTACATATTTACGGTCCACATGCGAGGCAGGACACGTTGTCCCACACAACCACAGGGGCCAATCGTGGAGCGAATCTACAATAAGGAGGAGCAGTTAAGTTGATGGAGAAGAAATAGCTTCGCATAAAACGCAACACACTCTCTCTCTCTCTCTCTCGAATTATCTTCATTCTTCGCATTCGACAACTATCAACATCAACGACCTTCGTTGATCGTTTGTCACACCTCACTCTGGCCCATTCAGTCTGTCCCTCTCTCCTCTATAAAGATACAGTATAAGGTTCTAGATTGCCCCTCTAACAGTCCAGCTAGGAGACATATACGTGTTGGCAATGTGACGAATAAATATTACTGCGATAATAATATGTATGGCGCGGGCGATCAATCATACCAGATATCATTATTTCCTCAAGCGATAGCTTTAAATCAAGAAAGCTCAGCAATATATTCATACAAATATAGAGCGATAATAAATAATTTAAAAAATATTTTAATAAACTGATGATTGCACAGTACACAGATCAATAAGATGAAATCTTTTAGCTAAAAAAATAATATAAAAATATAACTTCATTTGATAAAATAATTTCTCGTACATAAATTTATTTATAAATTATCACTTATATTATTTTTTTTCTTTATCCAAAAGAAAAGGGATTGAGAGAAACAATTCAAAGAACTCAACCTCAACAGAATGAGAAGAAAAAAATTTGTATTTATTTATTTTTTTTACATTACCCTTACACAAGATATTATACAGATCTAGAGAAACGGCGACTCATTCATTCAACAATTTATCAGGAAAGAAATATTACTTTTACAACGGTAAATTTTTGTTGACAGGTTTTAAAGCTTTTTTATTTTTTTATTTGTATTTATATTCTGGCAAAAATGTACAATGGTACAAAAAAAAAAAAAAAAAAAAAATGAATAGAAAGAAATAAACAATCCTATAGGTTTCCGAAGTTCAGGAGAAGCAACCCATTGAAAATGCTTAGTTTATACTATACCTGGACCACTGCCATTTGAGCCCTTTGAGGCTGCAGGACGTTTTTTTGAGAGTAGGGAGCAGATAAACAGACTAAGTGGTTGAACGGTTCAATGGAACTTAGAAAAA
Organism: Triatoma infestans; assembly: GCA_011037195.1. NCBI lineage: Eukaryota > Metazoa > Arthropoda > Insecta > Hemiptera > Reduviidae > Triatoma > Triatoma infestans. Next base: position 18,053 of record JAAEAF010009725.1, read on the forward strand.
CAGGATTTGCCATTTCTAGGACAGTGATAGTTAGAATGAACTGTTCTAGCAACCAGTTTGTATCGTCGATGACTTCTTGTCTCTTAAGCCAGGCTTCCAGGGACGTTTTTTTTTGTCTATGAACAGTCCTTCAACTAAGGATCGCATCCGTAACAGTAGGGATTAAATTTTGGTGAAAGTACAGAATGGTACCACATCGGAGGATGAAGGGTTGTATGTTCAGATTTCCTTGTTTATTTTTATTGTTTTTTTTTTTTTTTTGCAATTGCTGCACAACATTTAAGTGGGGTTTGGAGATTTCGGAACTATGGTATAATAGATGGGCCCGATCATCTCCACAGAGTATTAACTTGTTTCTGATTTTCCTGGGAATAACTATGCTGTATTCGATAAAAAATGATTGAGCCCTGCTTTCTCAAGGGCAGATTTTAAACCAAAAATTAGTTTGGTAAAAGAGTTTTGGAATAGATCTGGATAGGTTATTGATACTTTTAAAACATTGTATCAATTACTGACTCTAATTCCTCCAAGTAGTTATAATCCCAAATCTCTAAAAAATATGATATAGTGGGTGTTCGGTCGCGGCGCCTTTGAGGCTTAAATTTCATTCTATTTCTTCATATTTCTATTTTATTTATTGCCCTGTTTATTAAGTTTGTACTTTAATCCCCTGCTACTTTCCAAACTATAATTTTCTGTTTCTTCTTTCATCTTCCGCCGCGTTCTCACGCTTCCCCGCATTTTTCCCTCTCTTTCTATTTTGGTGGTGGGATTGCCGGCACTTTTTATCTGTTGGAATTTGCGCGTTATTTCAGTTTCCAACACCCTTTAAACCTTCTTATTTCTCTAAAATCCACTTACTTGCCTGCTTCTGCTGGTTGCGATAACTTGTTATTTTCTCCTCTGTGCGTTCACGTCTGTACCGCCTCCTCGTAGTGCTTGTCGCCCCAAGTTTTATTTCTTCTCGCCTCGAATAAGAAGCACTTCTCGCGCCATCACCTTCAAGAGGATTCACCGTTCGCGCCTGGGTGTACTCACAATCGTCTGCCAGTTCAACAGCAGCGTCATCCGCTTCCATGGAGCACTCCACCCCCCCCCTTCCTTTCACCTGATATCCTTTCTTTCGCCACACACACAACACACACACATACGCCACCTCTTCCTTGCTCAGCCCGCCATTCGTCTCATCAACCCTTCTTCTATTCATCACTCACCGTCACCAAAGGGTAAGTTTCGTTTTCATTGTTAACCATTATTATTCATTTTTTTTGTGTTTTTGCCACTACTCGGCATCTCGCCTTGGGTGTCTGCCGTGCAGACAGTGGGTTTAATAAAAAAGAATTGTAAGTAGCTTTTTCCCTGGATTTATGGTTCACGACAAATCCGGAGTTAACTAAAATTCCTTTCATCTTATTAATTTTAATAACTAGTTTTCCCATTGAAGCGAAATATTTTGAGATCTGATAAACATTTTGAGTTGCTGAAAAAAAAGGCACTCCCAAATATATAGAAATGAAGTGATATTGTCAATCGGATATTGTTGAAAAAAGATTTTTCGGATTTTCAGTACGAGTTTGTCTGAGAAAAATTTGACTGTTAAAAATTACAGACTATTGTGGAAAGTGATTCTTTTAACATTATCGAAGGGAGTTGCAGATAGTTTTGTATGACAGAAAAATCAACGAAATGTTTAGGACATTTAAAAATAAATAAAATATATTCCCAGAACATTAAAAAATGAACTATTAAAATTATTATGAAAATAAAGTACAATCAATTGTGTTCCTTTATAGTAGTATGTTTTATTAAAGTTATCTTTTTAAAATTCTTCACTTTCTCTTCACCAAAAGGAATTAAAAATTTTGATCAGTTAGTATTAATTAAACTTAGAGTAACAAAAGTAATTTGTGTTCCTTTATCTTCTACAGTTTGAAACACATGAATAAACATGACTTTTCTTCAATTTCTGCAACTAATTTATTTACAAAGTCCTTATCCCTTAGTCTAGGTTTCTACCATTTCACCCTAGTTTTATCTCATTCTAGGCGACCTTCCCCTCAAAAATTAAACATTCAAACTGGAAATATTTCTTCTCCTCGTCTCAACTAAAAAACACTTTTTTAAAACTAAACAATTATCATGTTTTCACAAAATATGTAAATCTCTATTTACTTTTACAACACAAAATTACAAAGTGCAATATAAATAAATAAATGGAGTATATTTATATTAGTGATCTTGCACAATTATTGTTTTTAGTAAATTAGTCAACTTAAGTTTATTGAATTTTAAAATTTTTTATCTGGTATATTTTATTTGGCATAGAATTTGCTTTTAATAATGATCGATTTTTGGATTTTTTCCACCATGGTCAGAGTTTGGTTTTATCTAATTCATGTAGAAAATTAATTGTTGCGGTGGTTGGTTCCGCAGAGCTGGTAAGCATCAGAGACTCAGTGTGTGTATGACTCAGAGTCATTGTGTAAACTGAATTTGCTCTGTGCAAGTCTATGATGTCACACTGTCTGAAAAACGCACACTGTCCTGAAGATGGGCGAACGCCCGAAACCGGTTGATAACCACAAAATGAAGCAGGCCACCACGGAAAATGTCTCTGATATAGAAAATTAACTTAACTTATAGTTAGATATTTTAATATGCTCGTAAGGGCTATTTGTTGCATGCAATTACTTTGTGGAATAGCGATCCCCACGGGGCATTTCGTCAGAACAGTACACAATACTATACACTTTCTGGTTGAATTCCCCATTTTGTCGCCTTACCGTTTTAAAGTGTTTTGGATCCAGAAATCTAACTCTGGATAATTGTATAGCCATTCTTAATGGTGAAAATTGGAACCTTTTATACAAATATTGTAACAAAGCGATGTCTTATAGCAAGTTTTTAGTGAGTGAATTTAATTACAACTAGATGGATAAGAACAAATTTTTACTTTGTTAGTTTGTTTAATAGCTTCATTTAATATGATTGTATATTTAGTTTAAAAATTGAATGTTATTTTCTTTTTTAAACACAGTTTTTTATTATTTTTTTTATTTTTGGATACATTAGTTATTAGTCAACTCGACAGACGGACTATTTGTCCATTGTCTATTAATGTAAAGATTAATCATTTTTGTATTTCTTTTGGTAAAAATAAAACATTATTAATTAAATTAATTATATAAATATTAAAATGTGTTGTAACTGTGGATTCACTCTACCCTTTCTTTACACTCTACCGAGGGTAGAGAACCCTCGGTTCGAATCCAGCATGCTGACTTAGATTTTCTTTTCCTAGAAGCATCTACAGCTCACTGTCCAGAGATGGGCAGTATCTAGAAAACACTACTTGGAGGCTGGCAGTGCACTGAGAAGGCTCCGGAGAACACAATAGAACGTCCAAATTGCAGTGCATAATCTCTTATAACAATCTAATCTATATACTTTACACTAAACTTAAAAATACTATTTATTTGATCTGTTTTCAGAAAAAATAGAGTTTTGGAGAGTTCTGGAAAAACTACTTTAAACTTCTTTCTAAAAAGTGATTTCAATATAATTTATAGTTTTCACCGCAATACTGTCCCCTCATCGATCCTGTTGTTGCTGCCAGGGCTCTCCAGACGCACCTAGACCAACTCCAGACCTGGTTAGTTAAATGGCGAATCAAAATTAATCCAACCAAATCAAAGCACATAGTATTTACGCTTCGACGAAAAATTCTACCACCTGTATTCATTAACCAGATCCCTATTCCATAGCTAACATTGTACGTTACCTTGGACTATACTTGGACAGACGATTAACATGGAATTCACATACCAGACTGAAAAGACAAGAAGCCAACCGACGCTATAAACTCCTCGCAAGGCTCATCGACCAGACGATCAAAACTAAACTTAAATAGCAAAAGACTTTTATATCTGCTGTTACTAAGACCAATTTGGTCATACGGTATTGAAGTATGGGGATCGTCTAAACGTTCCAATTGCCAACGCATCCAATCCTTGCAGTCAATAATTCTTCGCAAAATCCTCAATGCTCCATTTTTTATATCTAACCTCACTATCCACGATGATCTGAACATTCCTTTTGTCAACGACTTAGCGAAATCTCGTTTCCTCAAATTTCATTTCTCTACACCAGCTCATTCCAATTCTCCTGTAGAACGGCTCTCTGTCCTACAATACCAGGCAATCCCCTAAGGAGATTGAAGAGGAGATGGCCCTGCGATCTACTATTGTCATGACACAATGAAATAAGTCCCATGATAACGGAGTGTCACCACTGGGTGGCTTCTTTAATCTAAACATCCTATTACTGCATCAACTATTATCACATTTACTTGTTATAACTATTGTTATAGTTGTAAATTTAAAAAAAAAATCTGGTGTGAAACACATGGCGTTCTCTTTACTGCTGTTCATACAATTATAATATACTATTGTGCCCCTTGGGGCCTTCTCTGTGCACTGCCGACCTCCAAGCAGTGTTCTGTAGTTACAGACAATACTGCTCATCAACGGACAGTGAGTTGTAGAGGTTCCTAGGAAGAGAAAATCTAAGGGTAGCATGCTGGATTTGAACCAGGGACCTCCGCATTGTTAGTCCAGCGCGCTACCACTAAGCTAATCCCTTCCTTCTCCCTTGGCTTACGCCAAATAACCAGGGACGGAGGCCCTAGTTTGTGTACGGTGTTTGTAAAGTGTAGAGTGTATGTAGTAAAGTGTATTGTGTACTGTTCTGACGAAGTGCATGGAGTACTGAGCTGTGGTAACCCGTGGGGTCGCTACTCCCCGAATAACTGCTGCAACAGATACCCCTTGCGGGCAAGACATGGTTAGAAAAGAAAATAAGGAAGATTCTTCTCGACCGTTTTTATATGAAGGAAAAGGATTGTGAGATTCGGTCTTATTTTAAAAAATAAGAAAATTTAAATTCTTGCCAACTTTTGGACAAATATAAAAAAACTATTCAATAATCTTCAAAACATAACAAATTTAAAAACTTATGTATAAATTTGGAAAATAAAAAGTTAAGAACACCTCAACATCACAGAGAATAGTGAACAAATAAACTATAGTGAACAGCGGGCAGGGATATGATTATTTAGATATACCTACCCGCTGTTCACTATGGTTTTTTGTCCACATTTATACATGTTGCGTAGAATATATATATATGGCCCGGAGGACCAAAAAATGGTGCGAATATATATGGTTAAAGTGGACCGCGTTTCTCTGTAATACAATATATATATATATATATATGCGTATGTGGTATAATTAGCTTATAAGTATATTAGCTTACCTTTTGTCCTCTTGCTCGCGGTAGGTCAGGATGTGAATCTAGGTGAAGGAGAAGAGGAATAGGCGAAAGGTATACAGGAAGGAATTTGGGATTTACCTGGTTCACAACCTGTCTCCTTAGCGGGCGAAGATGTAGGTAGCGGGCGATACCCCTCAGAGAGAAATTGACAACAGTGAATCACGGCAAGATGATGCGGAATTGCGGGCAAATATAGATTTGCAATAAACTACAACTTTCTACTAATACTCATAGCGTATGTAATTTGCCGTGCACTGACGCTTCCTACCGTAGAGATGAACTAACTCAAAATTCTAAGTACGATATTTAAGGAGGAGGGGTAATTGACCAGTACGAAAGGTGCATATTCGCACTATCTATTGGCGTCTTTTAGAAATTAAGTAAGCGTAAAGCGGGTCGCATACATTGCTCCTTCCTTTTAAAAATAAGTATGTATAAGTATAAGTTGATATATTAACATATATATATAAAGAACCAAACATTCTCCCCCCCGGGAAGATGGGGAATAACACAGAGAAAGATAGAAAAGAATAAATATGTACGAAAAGAAAAGGATATAAAATAAAAATGAATATTCTACTGTAAAGGGAGCGGGCATATTTTTACCAGCGGTCTCCTATAGGAGCCCTTTGCAGTTCTTACAGTAACCACTCGTGTTATATTGTCTAGTCCGGGGTGTACCTCCTCTATTATACCGAGGGGCCATGTCATGGGGGGCGAGTGTTCATTTCTAATGAGCACAATCGTGCCCTTTTTTACTGCAGGCGAATTGGCGGTCCATTTTTGGCGAGTTTGTAAAGAGTGTAAATATTCTACATGCCAGCGCTTCCAAAAATCTTGGACCATTTTGTCTAGAAGCTGGAATCTTGACAGGCGACTTAAGGGAATTTCTGTTATGGGAGCGGAGGGTAAACCGGTCAAGTTATGCTGTAGAAGAAAGTGAGCGGGGGTTAGAGCTGAAGGTTCTGAAGGATCTAAGCTAAGGGCTGATAAAGGTCTGGAATTCAACAGAGCTTCAACCTGGGTAAGGATCGTGTTGAACTCTTCGTAGGACAGAATCTTGGCCGTAGGACTCTTCTTGCTGGCCAATGACTTTTTTCAAGTGAGTTTTTACACTTTTTATGTTGGCCTCCCATATTCCTCCAAAATGTGGTGCAGAAGGGGGATTAAGCTTCCAATGAATACCTCGAGTGGAGAGCTCAGAATTCAAGGCGTCATTGTAGGCCTTTCCTTGTATAAGCGTATATAACTCTTCAAGCTTAGCTTTGGCCCCAATAAAGTTGGTCCCACAGTCAGAGTAAATAACATGACACGAACCACGGCGGGCAACGAATCTCTTAAAAGCGTCCAGGAAAGTTGGAGTTGACAAATTCGAGGCCAGCTCCAAGTGTACCGCTTTTACACTTAAGCACACAAACAGACATACATATGCCTTTTGGGGGCGTACCCCTCGTCGCCTACTCATGGATATTAAGAAAGGACCAGCATAATCAACTCCAGTATTCATGAATGGTTTAGCTTGCTGCACTCGAGCAGCAGGCAGGGAACCCATAAGCGGGGCACACGGTTGTGGTTTAAATTTAAAACAAAAATTACACTTATTCAAGACAATCCTAACGGCGTTCCGACCTCCTAATATCCAATATTTTTGGCGGAGAATGGAAAGGACCAAGTTAGGGCCTGTATGCATATTAGCTTCATGAACATGCTCAATTAATAAATGCACAAAGTGATCCCTCTTAGGAAGAAGTAAAGGATGTTTTACATCATAGGCTAATGAGGAATTAGAGAGCCTACCCCCCACCCTCAGCAGACCATCCTTTAAGAAAGGGTTCAATTTTTGGATAGGTCGCGAACAAATTTTTGAAGAGCTGATATTCTCAATCTCAATAGGGAAATGTATTTTCTGGACTAATTTGATGAGCTCTAATTCTGCCTGCTCAAGGGAAGCAGCGTTAAGGAGCGGTTTTCGTCTAGCTATTTTCTTACAAAATACTAAAACATAAACCATAGCTCTTCGAAGCTTAACAAAGCTAGAGAATCTATCGATAAAGTTGCTGAATAAATTTTTTTCATCGCGGGCAGTGACGAGAACTTTCACCTTTCGTTCAGGGAGATCCATATCCTTTAATTTAATATGCGGGGCGGGCCAAGTAGAGCTATCTTGGTAGAGCCACGATGGGCCTTGAAACCAAAGCTTATTCGTTTGTAGCTGACTAGGTGTTAAGCCTCTAGAAACATAGTCGGCGGGGTTTTCCATCCCTTTGACATGTGACCAATAATCAGGAGCCAAAATTTCCTGAATAATAGATACTCTGTTTGCCACAAAAGTGGACCACTTTGCGGGGTGAGAGTGGAGCCAGTGTAAAACGACTTCAGAGTCAGAGAAAGCGAGAATTCTGTTTAAGTTAACCCTAGGGGATAAAGTGTTTATCACCAAGCGTATCAAGCGTGCGAGGAGTACAGCTGCGCACAATTCAAGGCGGGGTATTGAAACTACTTTCATAGGTGCGATTTTAGATTTTGCGCATAGCAGCCTAACTTGTACAGTATCATTTACAGAGCAGGTTCTAATGTAGGCTACTGCCCAGTATCCTTTCTCTGAAGCGTCTGCGAAACCGATCAGGTCTATTTGAGAGGAAGAGTAAATTGACAAATGGCGGGGAATATAAATTTTACCAAGCAACGGTATTTGGTCTTTGAACTCATCCCACACTCTCATTAATTTTGCGGGGGGGTGCGTCATCCCAATCTAGTTTTAATTGCCACATTTCCTTAATTAGTAACTTAGCTTTGAAAGTTACAGGCGCCAACAGCCCGAGAGGGTCAAATATTCTTGCGAGTGCGGATAGAACATTCCTTTTTGTGCACTGCCCTTGGGGAATTTGCACTTTGAATGAAAGGGAATCATTATTCGCCGTCCACTGTAGCCCTAAAATTTTTATGCAAGATTCAAACTGAAACCCGACTGGGAGCGGGTATTGATCCGCTTCGGGGATGATTCTTAGCAAGGCATCCGAATTACTAGACCATTTCACCAGTTCGAAACAGCCTGCACTGAACAGCTTCCTGAGTTGGCCATAAAGCTCCAATGTCGTTTCCTCAGTTTCGACACTTGTGACTAAATCGTCCATGAATAGATCGCGATTACTAACTTCCGCGGCCATAGGGAATTTCCGGCCTTCATCTGCGATCAGCTGCTTTATTACCCTTAAAGCCAAAAAGGGCGCTGGTCGTACCCCGAACGTTACTGTATTTAAAGTCCAAGAATGGAGTTCCTCTTGCGGGGAGAAACGCCATAAAATTTTCTGTGCAGCTCTGTCTTCAGGATTTACATCAATTTGCCGATACATTTGTCTTATATCAGCAGTAATGGCAATTGGGAAGAGACGAAAACCTATTAAGATCACCATAAGATCCGGTTGTAATTTGGGACCTGTGTGAAGGATATCATTTAGAGATAAACTGTTTATCGCTTTGGCACTAGCGTCAAAGACAACTCGTAGGCGAGTTGTAGCGCTCTCAGAGCGTATTACCGCTAGATGCGGTAGGTAATAACCTTCGTTTACCAAACCGGAAGGAGTCATATGTCCTTTCAGCTCATAGTCGTTCATGAAATTGAGATATTCCTGCTTGAGGGCGGGGTTGGAAGCTAATTTATTTTCTAAATTGAAAAATCTCTTTTTTGCGAGGGCTAAGGAACTTCCCAGAGTAGAAAGAGGCTGTTTAAAAGGGAGTGAGACTGAGTATCGACCACTAGGAGCTCGATTAACGGTTTCGGAGAACATTCTCTCACATTCGTCATCACTTGAATCTGCTGAATTAGGTTTAGGGAGATCTTCTAATTCCCAGAATTTATGAACCAACTCCTCAAGCGGAGACTGGTCCGAAATACAACACATAGCGTTCTCCCCCCCGGGAAGATGGGTTGATTTCCTGTTTGAGCGTCCCTATTTCCTTAGCTACTGAGTTTAATTCCCCCATTGTTTTTTCCAACGTTTTAATCCTGATATTGAAATTCGCCTGATTTTGCGGGTTGTCAATATTTTTAGCATCATCGTATAGGCGTTGTACGCGTTGAAATAAAGTATTTTGTTCCACCTCTAACACTCTAATTCGGTTTTCGATTTTGTCAGCCATTGCAGTGACTATTGTAACCAAATTCGAAA
>JAAEAF010009726.1:0-57688 GCA_011037195.1 Triatoma infestans
TTTTGGTGAGGAGAGTGGTGGTTATGCTTTTCCCTAAAGTCCACTTTCGGTTTCTTTTACGACTGTATCATCTATATTAGAATTAATGAGTTGCCAAAATTCCGTACTTGAAGAAAATCAGTTGCTGGGAAGTGTGACTTTTTTCCAAGAAAACTGAGTTTAAAGGTGTTCTGGAATGGTTGGGAGGTCAAGCTCTCTCAAAGCTTTTAGTAAAAACTATACTTTTGTTTGTCAATTTTAACAATTTATTTCAATTTGAAAGTCGGATGAAGGTTTCATATCAAATTTTTTTTTAGTTATCAGTTTATCGCTAGCTAAGTGAATGGTATCTCCAAAACAAAAAAAAAAAAAAATAACGAAGTTTAGATATAAATGTTCTATTAGTAGCTAATTATTATTAGCTTGATTACTGTTTTATCATTGGGGAAGTACTGTGCTATTAAGATAACGCTAAAAAGGTTACAGTATTTAATATCATACTACAAAAAAATGGTGCTGAAATCTGAACGATAACCGAAGAAATAAACGTATCGCCATCCCAGCTCTAGAGGAAATGTTTCTAATGGAAAATTTAAGGGGCGCTAATGATCTTAGTAGTTGATTTCTCCCCCTCTCTAAACGAATGGTTTTCTAGTTGTGTTCTTAAGGTAAAAGATTAGATTAGATTGACAATATGGGAAACTAGCCTCATTCCATCACCACCACCACCACGACTAACAGGGCGATTGTAGACTCACTGTGGTTATGGCACATCCCTCAGCTAAGCCCTCTTGATCAGGCCAAAAGTGTCTTCTAACAAGGCTGAAAGTGGCTTCATCATGAAGCTCCTGGCTTCAGGACTACTTATTCCCAGTTGAAAAAACTTTGTCCTCATCAGGCTGGCGCTCTGACAGAGGACGTGTTCACCAGGGTTTCTCCCTCAACCTTGCAGAGTCGGAATAGCGCGTTGTTTGCAAGTAAAGTTGGTGCATGTGCCTATTCAGGCCTACGATGCCCTGTTAATAGACCCATAATTAACCCTTCGCTGTGGTTCAGTAGGTCCCTAGTAAATTTAGGCAAATATCTCTTAATGAAGAGTTTAGGCTGCCTCTGTCCTGGTATTCTCTCCCAGCATTGCGGACACTGTACTTCTATCCAACTTTTGATAGGAGTTTGAATTAGGCTTCTGGACAACCCGCAGAAGGGTTCGGGTACCTATAAAGGTATTCTTCGAGCCCTCCCTCGCTAGGGCATCCGCTCTCACGTTTTCCGATTGAATTCATATCAGAGGTTTTTGGTGAGAGGATGGCGGTTATGCTTTTCCCTAAAATCCAACGTTCGGTTTCTTTTATGACTATATCATCTATATTAGAATTATTGAGTTGCCAAAAGTTCACACGACAAGACATTCGCTGAAAACGCTTTTTAACATTGAAAATCTCTGCTGTGCCTCTCTGCTCGCCCTAATCCCTTTAGTCCGCCAGCTAGGTTAGGTTCCTCTATCCTTCCAGATAATCCACCCAGACGATTGAAAACTCGCTGATCTCGAGACTCTCTAATGAGTAACTCAGTTATAAAATGCCGTATGTGTTATTAAGTTGACCAGTTGTGTTAAGTATTGATCAGTTAACTAGGACAAGTCACAAAATAAAGAAAGATCGATCAAAAAACACAAAATGTACACACTTTTGTAAACATTAACAGATAAAAGAAATCAAACACTTAACACTTAACTCTACTTAAGCCTAATAAAAATTATTTGTCACTAGTGCGTCAATAAAAATGTGCTCATTGAGTGACGTCAGTTTGCTCTGGTCGATACCGACCATGTCAAGAAACTTTGCCGTTTTGTTCTGTATGGTTCCTCTCGAACCGAACCAGAGTCCCCAGGCATAGAACTCTCTACCACCGAACTGGTGATACAAGTACTAATTGTATATATGTCCCGGCACCCTGGCGAGAGTCAGCTTATTCCGAGCATCCACCTCGGTTAAGGCTGTCCTAGACCAGTCTCGAGAATATTTGGTGTTAGGAAAGTGCCTTCCCCCTATGGTGAAAACTTATTGGAAAAATATATGACTCCCATTAGGTAGTGATAATTGGTTTTATTGACCTGAAAATATCTCACTAACTCGTTTACTTTCTTAGATGTGTTATTGTCATTTTGCCCACGCTTATTTATTAAAACAATGGCATAAACCAATTCAAAATTTAATCTGTACTAAGTTCAGTAGCACCTGAACTCCAGGTTTTATTTCTGTTGAATGCCCACCTAATTAGGGTTCTGCTTTGTGGTTTGCATACTGGCAATTATATTACAAGCCAATTAGACTAATAAATCTTCATAGTTGCAGATTATTGAGTTAGTCTTATATGGTAATTACATTCCACTATAAGTTATTGCTATAATGATTTGTTTCTCGTTATAAACCCTGGAGCAATATGTCTATCAATGAAGAATATGTTGGTTATTGAATGGAGAATACTTCCCACGAAACTATTGATAATACTTCTTTTTTTTACTGGTATGCTGGTACTGACTAATTTCAGTGCAAATTAGAGAGTTTACTTAGTGAAGGCTTTTATTATTATTATTTCCTTCTTTTTTTTATAGTTCTGAAGGAAATTCCATAGGCCTCGTGACTAGTACTTTGTAAACTGTGTAACAGTACACTTCCCACGGACAATGTCGTGATTACAGACATGTATAATGTAAACCTGATTAGATACTGCATGTGGAAAATAAGTGGTTTTATATTCGATCATACTTATTATTTCATGTTTTTTACTATTAATAAAACTTTGTTTAGTTATGTAGTTTTTTAAGTTTAGATTATCATCTCGTAGTTGGTGTCAATGAAACTAAATACACATATTTAATATATTTGAATAATTTATAAACAATGTATTTTGGTGAAACTGATGTTCTTCATACTATCACCTTCAATTGCCACCTTTCTGTTTTCTCTTGCTGCAGTATGAGCAAGTATCAGAGTCAAATTTTCTAAAACACCATTCTTCTCGAACAAGTAAAACATTGAAAATGTTTATTTATTTATTTATTTTTTTTATTTTTATTAAATTACAGAATTATGTATAATAATAAAATAAATTACATCCATATATCTGAATGCAAGAAACAAATACAAAACGTTAATTTTCACAAAACAGTTATAATTAATGAAGATAACTCTGGGGCATGCGGGGTTCCTGGGCAATGAGAGGGCGGATGCCCTGGCGAGGGTTGGTTGGAAGAATATCTTTATAGGTCCCGAACCCTTCCACGGGTTGTCCAGGAGCCTAATTCAAACTGCTATCAAGGGTTGGATAGAAGTACAGCGTCTGCATTGGTGGGAGAGTACACCAAGACAGAGGCAGGCAAAACCTCTTTATTAAGAGACATTTGCCTAAATTTATTAGGGATCTGCTGATATAAGGCTAATAGTAGGGCATTGTAGTGTCAATCGTTATGGCGATTCTGCAAGACTGAGGAGGAAACCCCGGCACACATCCTTTGTGAGTGTGCCGGCCTGGCATTTCGTCTAGCTTCATGACTGTGCCGTTCTCAGCTTTGCTAGGCCTGATTAAGAGGACGAAATTTAGGGATCCACAATAGACTCCTTATCGTAGGTCGCAGTGGAATGAGGCTCGATCTCCCGGTTCGAATTTAATCTAATCTAACTGGTTAAACTGTGTCTCCGTTAATGTTCGGCATTGATTCAGGAAATTGTCATCACGCTTTTTAAATTTCCGTTCCATCACGATTTTTATCAAATAACCTCCCAAAAACATTTTTAATGTTTGTTTGTTTCTTCTTTTTTTTTTTTCATTTATTAGTAATTTATATCTGTATATAAATACAATAGTAAATCTGGAGAAAGATAACACAACTCATTTGAGTCATTTGTGTGGAAAACTCATCCAGCGATGAGACTCCATAAGAACACATATGATGGCACTTTGTAACCTAAGTGTCTCATTAGAGAGTCTCGAGGTCAGCGACGTTGCAGTCGTCTGGGTGGATGAGGAACCTAGCTGGTTCACTAAAGGATTAGAGTGAGCAGAGAGACAGAGGAGAGATTTTCAATATTAAAAAGTGTTTTTAGCGAATGTCTTGTAGGTGTATATGTGAGTGGACAAAATATTTGAAAAATATAAAACCACACAAAGCTTAACCTTCAGGGACCATTTAGATAGGTACCACTACCGCATCTGATCATAACGTTTTAGCCAAAATTACCGGGAAATTAGGTAGTAGTAGTGACTTTAATAACCAATCATTTACAATTGTAGTAGCGTAAACTTTGTTATTTATGTTCGCCTTTAACGGATGTAACAAGTTTCCTTAAGTGATCAGTTTTTCTTAGATAAACAAATTATTTGACGTTAAAAAAAATATATCTGATGTCAACCATCATCGTCTCATACAGCAGTTAACACAATTTATAATCAGAGACATTGTCCATGATAGCCTGCTTCATTTTGTGGTCATCAACCGGTTTCAGGCGTTCGTCCATTATCAGGATGTTTCTGTTGAACAGTGTAATAACATAGACTTGCACAGAGCAATACAGTTGATGCATGGATTTTAAAGTCTTTGTTTGACAGAACTAGGTTATGAGGGGTGTTGCTACCTGAATGGGAAAGCACATGTTCTGTCCTTTAAAGACGTTGTTCCCTTTTTAAATGGAAACATCAATAAGTGGAGATGTATAACTTAAACTATGTTTTTTGAAGAAGATTTTTCTTTTATAATTATTTTATCCATACCATCTTTTGGTTTCTATTTATTAATTTATAACAGAGCAAAATAACGCTTCCTGCTAATATATATTAATAACATAATATATTAACAACGTAACGAACGAATAACGTAATGCATTAAAAATATTAATAACGCATCTTATTATTTCTATCTATTAATTCATATAATAATATGAAGTTGAATATAATAATATAACAGCTGAATGACCGTAAGATGGTACCGATACATAACTGTGTTGAGCAAGTAAATTTCAATAAAAAAAAAACTCTTTCAAATCCAAATCTTTCAAATCTAGTGTAGTAATCTAATGAAATGTTTAAAATCCAGTGTATCAACTGTATTTGCTCTGTGCAAGTCTATGTTATTACACTGTTCAATAGAAACATCCTGATAATGGGCGAACGCCCGAAACCGGTCGACGACTACAAAATGAAGCAGGCCATTCACGGAAAATGTCTCTGATGCTTTCCGGCTCTGCGGAACCAACCAACACAACAACTAATACAATTTATAAATTTAAAAAATTTTTGAATATGTAAATTGGGTCCGGATAATATCTGGGATTTTATTCGTCGTAAACTCTTCACACGAACTTGATAGCCTTAATCTGACGATGAATGAGACTCCGAAATCGTACGGGAACATTATCGACATGCTATGACGAATAATATCCCAGATGTTAACAAATTTACTTTAAATTTGCAAAAAAGCTGGTATATGTGCATGTGAGGGGTACTTATGATATTAAAATATCAGCCTATATAAAGATAGTCGCTTGATTGTATTTACATTATAATCCAAAAGTCAGCAGCACAATTAACCTTGAACATATCCAATTTACATTTTAAATATTTTGTTATAAATTCCTCAAAACCTACTTTGTTACCTTCCTTTTTTCCCGGTTAAAGCGATACATTTTCTACGTAAGTGCAGTTAATTATTTTAAGTTGAAAGTACATCTGGTTTGAGCCATTTTTTGAGAAAAAAACTCGAAAACTATACTGTAAAGTCACACATTCGATTTACCGATTTTGTATTTTCAGCTTTCGTATTCGAGCAGTGCCCGTATATTTAGAGAGAACATTGAATCTATGGCTACAAGTTCTTCGTATGTCTCCAAATGAAACTTTAAAAAAAATGCTTTGATGTTATGATTAAATTACCTAACAACCATCAACCTGCTATCGCACTCTAAAAAACCATTGCTTCCTTCATCTCAACAACACACTTGTGACAATAGGTTTCCCAGCTATATATAATTTCAATAGTACTGAGGTTTTGCTTCATTTGGACAAATCATTTGAGAAGTCAAGATGTTCATCGTATACTGAACTCCCAAATACAACCCGTTTTTTTAGACAACTAACAGCGTTTGAAGAAGGTGAACGTTACATCAAGGAAAGAATGCCGATCAAACAGTAAAGAGTCTTATGCTAGTTGAGATTGTCCAATATTAATTTATAAGGATGTTTTTTAAATGGAGAAAGAGTTTCCGTCAGTGCGAGTATGATATGTGATCTTTACAATGCAAAGGAGCCGTTAACTTTGGTACATTTTTTACTGAAATGTCCAATCTACAGGTCGTATAGGAAGGAGTTCCTTGCTCAGTATATGGATCTCAGCGGTAATGAAGAGGAGGACTCACTCGTGAGATTATTAAATATAACCGATCGGAATCAGCTGAAGAATGTATTTAAATTTCTTAAATGCCCTATTAAAATGAGAACTTTTATTTTGGACTTGTATGTGAGACTTGATTGATGGTTTTGAGCGCGGTAATTGTGTTATTATGTAGTATGATTAGTGTTAAATGCATACTTCTGAGTAATTTATATGTGAGTGATATTTTTGTTTTTTATTTACTTTGAAATGTTGGGCCAGACCTCTGTATCATGTATGCTTACATAAATATAATATGGTTCTATTCTATTCTATATTCTATTAACGTTATTGTTTCCCCCAGAACCGTCAGAAAATCCATTTCCCCTGAAAAACACTTGAATATTTAATTCAGGAGATACTTAGGGAACTTACGTATAATTGCTGGCAGTTATGCACTTCAAAGTCCGATGAAAGTGGACTTCCATGTGAAGAGGAAGTGGTAATTTAGGCTTCAGAAATGAGCACTAGGAGTTGCTGCGATAATTTAAAATAGTTACGCCAGAAGCGTTGTTTTTAATTTTGCCCATATATTTATTTATGCAGTTACGCATAATTTGGTTAAATGCTAAAAATGGGTATGATAATTTAAATAAATAAACAGAATAAATTTTCTTAGCCAATATAAACTTCTCATGGTAGAGTAGTAAAATTAAAATTACAATTACAAAAGGAGTCTGTTATTAACTTTATGAATGAAAGAACAAGAATAAAAAATAAAATATATATATGTATATAAAAATAAACAATTAAATAATGAAATGGTTAAACAATAGAAATGAAAGATGTCAAATATCCATATAATCATAATAATGAACCAGAAATTAAACAATATAAGACAATGTAATATGTAATAATATAGACATTATACTTTTAAATTAATTTTAAATAAGTCAGCATTATAATTGTGGTTTAAATACGGATAGATATATAACTACAATATTTATTTAGGTATTAGAGAAAGGTTTTATTATTGTTGTGTACAACCAGTTCATATAATAAAAGAAATATGACATTGTTTGCCTTATGGCATTGCTTATTTAGGTAATGTTGTTTTAGGACAACACTTACGTCACATACAGGGGGCCCATAAATGGACTCACCATACTGTTATTTAGCAATCCCCAATGTCTACTATCAATACCATTTATAGCAATTATTGTGGGTAATAAAAAAAAAATTTTTTTTTTAATTTTATTTTTAGCAATGAATAAAAACAAAAAGTAAAATTGTAATATGAGTGTTTTCATGGATCTTATCTCATCACAAGACAGCTCCTATCTTTCATATTTTTAGTTCTCTAAAAGTTTGCAACAGATAAAGTAAGAGTTGGAACATTTACTATATTAATACTACAAAAAATCAGATAAAAAATAATCATTCGATTTTAATCATAGTTATTCAATTCCCACAGACTATATAAATTTTTTTAAAAATTAAATTTTTCCTACTTAATTATCCTTAAGTCTCCCATCATGTCGTGAAACTGTATGTTGCCTTTGATGTGCCATCGCCGCTAACTCTCCAACAGAACACTTAGAAATCAGTGTTCCAAAAAAAAAAATGTTTTACATATCCTTTTTTAGCGACAGCACAATTTATTTCTTCTTTCAGAAAAATATGTATATGGTAAAGCTAGGAGAGATTTACCACGCACATTTCAAAGTTATGCCCGTATCAAAATATAGGAAATATATTAAAGAGGTAATGCTTATAGAACATATATGTCAACTACTATTATCTACAAAAAAAAATGTTATTTTTCAAAATAAAGACATTCTTATTTATTCCAGAAACAAAATATAAATACACTACATTTGGCTGTCTCTTCTACTACGGTAGGACAGATGACGCACAGGAGACCTCTCGTCTGTGAAGCTAACATGGTTGATCGACATGAAACTTGGTAAACACTGTGGCTACTAGTCCAACTTTAACTATAGCGTGGAAATCATTCATTTCAATTGCAACCAATATAGTATATAAAAATTTACTAATGCGTATGAAAATACCGGTATTAACGTTATTGCCCTTGGTTATTTGGAATCATTGGAAAGGTTGCAAATATGTTTTTTCAAACAACTGTATCATTTACCATTCAATACACCGAACCATTTCATTCGTACTGAAACAGGGTGTAAAGATATACTGTTACCCGTATATTTAGAGAGAACATTGAATCTAACTGATGCGTATAAATGTTCGTAGAACACAGAAGAACACACAAAATAACTGAAGAATTTTGCAATATGTTCGCTTCTGATCTTTCTATTCCTGGACTAACTTCCATGACGCCGTGTGGTGGCAAACAAGAGAAGCAAAGCCTGCGTCTTCTCTCCTACCCCCGTCATTTCTCCTAGCTCTACCCTAATAATAATTATTATTTAAAAAAATAAAAATAAAAAAAAGAAATGATAATAATAATAATAATAATAAAAGAATCAGTGAATCAGTGAGTGAAGTATCAGTGGCATGCCCCGGGGGGAGCACCAACAAGAATTGTCTGCAATACGCAGACAAAGAAGGTTCAAGCGAATGGCTCATTCAATAGGAACTCTACCCTGAAACAGAGGGTTTTCATGCTTGCTATCCAGGATCTTTGTCATTAAACCCAGGAATTACTTGAAGCATATCATATATTCAGCTGATTCCGACAACGATACTTGCTGCAGAAGCCATGCGAAGCCGGAGACTTTCCAATATAGCCCTGAGTGAGTGCGGAAAATTAGCTCAAAATTGTTATTCATAAAGAATATAACTAGGTCGCTCAGATAAGTACATCAGAAGATTGCAATAAAATGCGGTTTTCATGGAGAACAAGTTCTTTATGATAATTGCAATTACTTGATTAACTTGATTGATAGTCAACAAAAAACACGCATAACGGAAGAGAATAGCTAAGTGATTAGCCTACTGGACTCCCACACGGAGGACCCGGGTTCGAGTCCAGCTATGCTGCCCCTAAATTTTTTTTCCCTAGAAGTCTCTACAGCTCACTATCCGGTAATGGACAGTGTTGTCTGTAATAATAAGAGAATATTGCTCGGAGGTCGGCAGTGAACTAGAAGGCTCCGGACGCCAATGACCATAGATATTGACCCTTAAATTAAAGAAAAAATAAATCCTGAAACTAGCCTTTAAACCCTTAAATTAAAGATGTGGCGCCTTAAATTAAAGAGAAAAAAAACACACTCATAAATATTCAGACCATTTGCTAAAAACATTTTTTTCGTATTCAGGGGACCCCAAAACTTGGTCGTCCGGTGAAAGACTCAATTTCGAAAATCTGGGCACGATCGATTCATTCCTTTTGCTAGGAGAAAGAAAGAGTAAAAAAAAAAAAAAAATATATTGGTATTCAAATCGTCAGGCCTTAAAATTATAATGAGATGTTTGTACGGCGATGGTCAAAGGAGTTTGTTAAGAAAAACGAATTCTTTGTTGCTCTACGTTTCGGGTACCATTGGTATCCTTCTTCAGGAGCTCTTTAGGGTAGTAGAGGAGTGTACGTTAAGAATGTTGAGGATTGAAATCAATCTTCATTTTCAGTTTTGGACAGTCAACCAGTGTCGTTTTGATATAAACATATAGTTGAAGTCATGAACTCTCTACACGAATTGATTGCAAACCTTACTCTCTGACATGGATGAAAATCTGAAACCGGTAAAATCCGATGGATAAAATCAGAGATAACAAAAATAAATAGATATTGGAAAACATATAAATCAGCATCGTAACAAATACGTTATGAATGTAAACAATATTTATGTTTGGCCGTTGTTAATTAAACAAGCTAAAAAAAATTAGTTGGCTGGGGCCAAAGAAGAAACTTTTTATTTTTTTAAAAAAGTTTATCGACGTTTCGGACACGTTTGGTGTCCTTCCTCAGGCACTGTTAAGGTACTGTTTTCAACATTTAACTCTCCATTCTTCCTTAACAGTTCCTTGAGGAAGGGTCACCAAAGGTGTACGAAACTTCGAATAAACCTTTTTAAAAAATAAAAAGTTTCTTCTTTGGCCCCAGCCAACTAATTTTTTACCTTGTTCAAATATGTTATGGCTTAGAATGAGCACTTAGCATCATGTCAACAACAGCTGGATTGTATGAACCTGAAGTAACGTGTTATGTATTTAGATAATTGCTTTAAATATCATATTTAGTTCAATAAATGAATTCCAAAAAAGGAGTGTTATTTAAATATATTAAATAATTCAAATAATTACTTTGCGCATTTTTTATCCATTTAAGCAGATATTATTAAAAAACAGTCATAAAAAATAGTATTTTAACCGTTAACTTGAATTTAAACCAGAAAAAAAAAAATGGATAGCTCCTCATATTTTATAAGAAATCACTTCTAAGTCAAAGTTCTACACGTAACCTCTTGAACAATAAAATATAAAAAAAGGTAGTAGCTGGAGTACTTGCAATACTAATATAGTAATTCTATGAAATTTTGTCTTATTTGGAATGTAATCTACCTTACTTTACGGTTTCCTGTAAACTGACCTGTAATTCTCTAGCTCTCATAACAGTTTCTTATTGATTCTTACAAGTTCTTTTTTTTTTCCATTCATTTATTCATTCATTCATACTATCTATTCCTTTTTATACTTGGGAGGAAGTGATTTAATAGCCAATCATATACAATTGTAATAGCGTAAACTTTGTTTTTTTTTTTTGTTCATCTTTAACGGATGTAACAGATTTCCTTAAGTGAACAGTTTTTCTTAGATAAAAAATTTATTTGACATTAAAAAAAAAAAAATGTGATGTGAAACACTCACACAACTTTTTCTTATTACATTTAATACAATTTAATTAACAAATATTCTGTGAAAAATTGTTTAAAAGTTTTGTTGGGCTTGGCCAGATCAGTGCACAAAAACGACCCGAAAATGTAAAAATAAAGAAAAGTCTTCTGAAGAATTACAACATCGCAAAATCCCTAAAAGTTTTGAAGAGAGACCGCAATCACCAGATTTGATTGAACCTAATAGTTCAATCATTACGCACTTTCATCAGGTTAAGATCCCTAATGCTTTGTCCACACCGGTAGATAAAATTGCGCAACTGTCTTCTGACAGATGAACAGAAGAGTAGATCAGCACTAGCTAAAGTAAACAACTTTTGAGATATAGTGAAGACACAATGGAATCAAATCGAATCTGTTATTCTGTGGAAATTGATAAATAGTTTGCCCCCTCCCCCAAAAAATCTGTGCTGTGGTGATAATAAAAAATCATGGTGGATATTTTGACGAATCACAATTATAAATAAATAAATTAATCATTTTCTTAATAAGTTGTAATAAATATTATAAATATTTTACATTAATTGAAATTAGTATTATTTTGGATTTTATTTTAAATGGGACGGATGCACTGAAACCTTACGATCTATTGTGCTATGCCCCCTGGGCAGCCTGCGGCACCCCACAGCATCCAAGCAGACATCCCAGGTGAACATAGTTTCTAAAGCACCTCCATCAGGTTAAGATCCCTAATGCTTTGTCTACACCGGTAGATAAAATTGCGCAACTGTCTAAAAACAATCAATAATATTATCCATAGACTGTTGGGAACAAGTTGCAAAACAATTTGTAGACTTTGTCACACACCTGTATACAATGTCTCGGGTCAATATTAGAACATTCTTCATAATGACCGGAAGACATTACGCTATTGTGGGTTGATAGCCGCTTCGTTTATTATTTTTGAAAGTAAAATAAAAAAAAAGGAGATGTTAATGGACACGGCAGTTTTTAACAGAGGGGATCTGCATTTGGTCATTATCTTTTGGATAAATTGAGATTGGAAGATGCCATGGAATTTCATCCATGGTGACCGCCTCCCAGTGATTCGAAGATTTACTTCTGATGGTTGGGGGAAAAATCGCCAAGTTCCACACGAATTTCTGGGAAACCATCCCAGTTTCTCACAGGTTGGCAGTCACCACTCCTTTTTCTAGCGACTGGTGATTCACTCACAAACCTTATGTAGTTTCTGTCTATAGGACATGTCAAGCCTAGGAAATGTTGCGCAACAAGTCGCAAGTTTTCCATTCGAAATGGGAGACCTGTAGACTTGAGATTTTTGTTTGTGGAGAGTTCAGAACACCCAAATTGTTCTCGACAGTTTATCGACGATCGCAGAACTTGGTTCATAGACTTGAGTTGCGCGATTTAGCCTGCCGGTGTAGACAAGGCATAAGAAATTCTACTAACCTGACGAGCTCTAGGGAGGGAAAATCCCCCTCCTCTACCTGGCAACTACCCAGGATGCTAAATCTTCTCTGGGTGATAGCCTCGCAGTCCGTTAGAAAATGTAATGGAGTTTCCTCCATCTCCCCAGAGAATCTGCAGGTGCTATCACTTTCCAAACATAGCTTCGTCAGATGTCCTCTGAGTCGACAATGCCCCGTGAGGACACCCGTAAGAACGCGGAGTTAATTCTTACTCAGGCCGATGCAGGCCTCCGATCTCAGTTAGTTATAATTTCTCAGACATTTCTTGGCCTGCCGTAGTCCGGGGAGGGAGTTCCAGAGTTGAGACCTCTTTGCTGCCTCCTCCTCCTTCCTGAGTTCTTCCAAGAGAAACTGGCCACTGACCCCGCAAAAGGGTTCAGGCCCTAGAAGCGGGGTCACAGCACTTACCTTTGCCAGGGCGTCGGCCATCTCATCCCCTTCAATGCCAACATGGTCAGGCAATATTTTTTTGGATAAAGGAGCATTGTCAAAAAATAAATTTTGAAAGTTTGATGACTTGCCTCAAAGTTTCTATCGGTAGTGTTTCTCCAAAAGTCCTAACTTGAACTTCCAAGATTAATATTGCTGTAAAACGCTCGGATCGATTTTAGATCTTCAGAAAATGTTCACAATTTTGTATCTTATCCGTACAGTATACAATAAATCGTATACAGAGATTAATTATTGCAGCTATTTTTTATTTTGTATTTTATTTTTTTTATTTGGTGGATATTAATGAAAGTATAGTTATCGCAAATACTAAAAATTCAGCTACAAAGTTGTTTTATTAATAGAACAATAAAAAAATAAATAAAAAAATTTAGGCCCAGTGGGGGACCAGAATGAATCCGTTTTAGAGCACATTATCAAGGTCACAATGGTCCTTATCTGTTCACTTTCACAAGAAATATGTGAACATACATACACAACTATGTCGGCTAGTTGTGGTAGGCAGTACACCACCACCGCTCTAACACTAACAGATCACTCACTACAAAAACAAGCATTCGATTCTTATGATTTTGAGGTGCTTGTATTTTTTTGGTTGTTCGTTGAAAATTCCTAGTCATCTCTCACAGATAGTTTATCATTATATATTTATTTTCAAATTATGATAATTTCAGTTTTATTGTTAATTTGGAAAATACAAATCCGACAGGGATTATTTATAAATAATAATAAATAAGGATATAAAGATAGAAGTGGTGGGGGAAAAAAGTACTAAACTATTAATTTTCTTAGAAAACTGATGTTTATATTGTTGCCCAGCAGAGCGCTCTAGAAACACTAAACCAGCTACATATAAAATTTGAAATTTAACGCAATAAATTCTGCACAACTGTCCAAAATGATTTTTTTGGGGGGGGGAAAACGTTTCACATCAAAAAGTAATACGTTTTTATCTGTGAAATTAGCATATCAAGTTTAAAGGAAATCGTTATAGTCCGGAAAATAGCACTTCCGCTTAACCGATTTTCTTCAAATTTGAACTTCCAACAATGCTTCTAATGTGTATTAGGTTGCTTAAACCATATAATTATATTGAAGTAGTACTTTAGATAGTAGACAGGAAAACGCTATTGTTCCTCAAGAACCTCGTAAAATATCAATTTTCCCAGGATAATGTTTCAAATAAAAGTGATAGGTATTAATATGTGTAGATAGTACCTACACCAAATTGAAAGAAAATTGTTGGAGCCGTTTTCGTGAAAATCACGAAAAACTGGAAAAAAATCTTCTGTTTATTTTTATTTATTTTGTTTTTATTTTGATTATCTTTATTTTATAACTAAAATAAAATAAAACTTTTCTTTATATTTTTATATATACATGATTTACATTTTCAAAGTCATGGTTTAAATAGATTATATAAAATAAGACACAAGTGATTATATTTTATTAATTGAATTCTTGACTAAAGAGTGAGTATCTGTACACTTAAAATATTATTCTAAACTTGGCCACTGCCTACAGTTCAACATGATCTATGAACTCATCATAGTTTGAATGTATCTTTCTTAAAATATAACAATCTATAATTTTTTTTAAGATGGGACATTTACAGATATCGTGGAATTCAACGACTTCTCTCTCTATTATCATGGTTACAAGGAGAGCACAATTAATTGGGATTATTAAACCTATAATAATTCAAAGAAAGTAGTTCCCCCCCTACACTTCATGATGCCGCTAATCGCCGACGCATCAAAGTTGTTGTTAAATAAATTTATATTATTATTTAAACTTTAATACAACCAATAATAAAAAACCATCTAGAGACATTTTCCATGATAGCCTGTTTCATTTTGTGGTCATCGACCGGTTTCGGGTGTTCGCCCATCAACAGGATGTTTTTGTTGAACAGTGTAATAACATAGACTTGCACAGAGCAAATACAGTTGATACCTACACTGAATTTGTTCTGTATCGACCGAAACCAGTCGATGCCCACAAAATGAAACAGGCTATCATGGAAAATGCTTCTAATACTTTCCAGCTCTGCGCAACCAACCACCACAACAATAATATAACCATTTGTTTGTGCATTGAATTTAATAATATCATACAGCACCTTTACTTTACTCTACTATAAAGTGAATATTGACATATTTATCTAACCAGATCATTTAGGGAGGATACTGCAGTTTAAATATAAATGTTCCCACATCCTGTGTAAAAATATTTCATTCTCAATAATTTCATTAATAACTATTCAGCGGTAGTTCAGTACAGCTGTATAATATTTACTTTAAATGTAATCCGTTGGTGTATAAATATGTGGGCAATATATCGGTTTCCAGGTAAACAACAATGTCTGGACCATTATAGATTCAACAATGTCTGGACATTTTTTTCCTTCTTTGTTTTCACTCATTATTTGAATTTTTGGAACAAGTAAATATACGCTAACTACAATGACTTCATTAAATTATTGAAATTTATATGAAGCCACTTACTTTAGCTACAAAGATTTGAACTTCATGATGAGAAAAAAAAGTCTTAATTTCGTGAATGTAAGTTTACAAAAAAAAAAAAAAATCTGGTGTGAAACACTCACACAACTTTCTCTTACTCCAGTTCTGAAAATTATAATTGACAAATTATATAGTTAGTATACCAAATTTAATGAAATTCCTCGAAAACTGAAAAAACTACGGTTTACTAATTTTCTTGAAACTCGAAATTTTGGCCATCTATTTATTTCTAATTAATTTTTTTGGATGATAGAATTGTATAATCAATTATGATAGCACTTTAGAGAAAAACATAACCCCCCACCCTTCTCTTAAAAGTGCCCTTAAATAAATTTCCCCAGAGAAATGTTTTAAATAAAACTTGTAAATCCTTGTATGTGTAGTTTATATAGGAAGTTTCAAGAAAATTGTCGTCGCCATTTTTGAGAAAATTAGGAAAAAGTGAAAAAAATCATTAGTAAAGTGGTAAAGTAAACTCACTTCCAGCCATCCGATTTTTTTCAAACTCGGAATTTCAACAACGTATTTAATTCTAATTAACATTATTTAGATGGCAGAATTGTATAATAAACTGAAATAGCACTTTAGTGGAAACCGTGAGCCCCCCCCAAAGCACGCTTAACTGAATTTTCCGGAGAAATTTTTCAAATTAAATTTGTAGCTCTTTATATGTGTAGGTGATATTTCAAATTTAAAGAAAATCGTTGGAGCCATTTTTGAGAAAATCGCAAAAAAGTGAAAAAACCTAAACTAGTAAAGTGATATTTCCGGTTGAGAAATTTTAACAGATAACCCATTGTCGGATTCCATGGAATACATAAAACGGAATATCAAGTTCGAACTTTGTATGGTTTTTCGATTTTTGAGCTATGCTGTTCACATACACACACAAAGACCATTTTCTAAAAACCACTCTTTTTCACTCATGGGACCTCAAAACGGATATTTCCTGTGAAAACTCATATCGAAAATTTGGCACGATTACAATACATCCCTATTTTGTTTACTTTTGCCCATCATTCTTTCGGAGTAATGATATTGTTTGAAATCAAATAATGAATCCTATTTGTTTGTTTTGTTTATATATTTATATCCATGTTTATTTTGACTAATCCTTTATTCAATTATGTACCCATCCTATTTACTTCTCATTTGCTATTGTAATCTGTAACCAAAAATTTTCCAAAGAAAAATTGTGATTTGCGGTCTTCTGAGACATTATTGGAAGAAAAAGGATTAAGCGCAAAGGAGACAGCCGAAGTGGTGGACTGGAAAAAGATGGTGGTACACCGAAATATGGGCTGCGTTTTGGTTTAAACCTTTCAGTAGTGGAAAAACCAATCATCAAGATGAGCGTAGAACAAGTCGTCGTTCGGTTGTCTTGAATGTATGGTGCAAGATCGTATGCGTACCAGGCATACAAGGATTATCTACCATGGTAGAGTTGTAAACACTACTGTGAGCCCGCTATCTCAGAAAACTGGTTGTCCGGAATTTAAAACCAAGAATAGATTCTCATGAACTGTCAGAGCGCCATTCCAGCGTGTGAGTGTGTGCAAAAATTTGTCCAGATATCCAAAAGATGATCAGTTTTAAACAAGAATAATTACTAGTGATAACAAATGGCAATTTTCGAAACATCCAAACAAGCGTAAGCATTAGGTAGCAGAAGGCCATGTAGTCTAACCAGAGGTTAGCCAGTTCGAGAAAAAGTTATGCATTGATTGTACTGAGATCGTTGAAAGATGGAATTTTTTGGACTTGTTTAAGAGAGCAGAGCTGTTATCCTAAACAGCTGGATAGAGTTATGAAGTCTTCAAAGTAGGTACCACTTTTAATTAACTGAAATAAAGAAATTATACAACATGATAATATTCCCATCCATCGTTCGCTTTTGACTATTAGGTAACATTAGCAAAATTTGAAGACTAAAGGGTTTTACTTAATCTTGCTTAAGATCCCGATGTTAGATTGTTTCCGTTCTCGGGCTTATTTTCTTAAAAGATGGCACTGTGATAATTATGATGCGAGGAATTTTTCACCTTCAAAACTAAAGGAGTGTTACCCGCCATTCCAAATTGAAATGCTGCATGCAGTAAGGTGAGTGAAAGTGGTAGAAAATAAAGATTTACATTTCGAAGAAATAAGATTCAATTAAGCGTTTCTATATTTTGTTTTAAATAAAATTGTTTTTATGTATAATTAACCTTTGTAAGAGTCAAGTCAAATGATGATTAATATCAATATAAATTTTTAGCATTAAATAAAGTTCACAGAAAGTTGGAAAGTTTTTGATTGACTATACAGAATAATAGTGTTTAGAAAGTGGTAATAGAGTGGGGGAAAAAGTTGATTGAAAACAGATGTAAACAAAATGATAATGGCATGTAGTAAATAATAATAATAATTCCATATGTTATTGCATACGTATAATACCTACACACACACACACATACATACATACACAAGTACAAACACCTACTTACTCTTTAACTTTACCTGAGTTTTGAAATCACTGGAAGGTTGCTGTATGGATCAGGCAAGTTTTGTATTGTTTTTTTATTCTATTTCTTACCAGCCTTAGCACCTGTCGTAACTTATTCAAGTAGGAGAGAGAGAGAGAGAGAGAGAGAGAGAGAATGCACTTTCTCAATAGTTCATTGATAAATAATAGAGCATTATTTGTAAGAGTTTCATTCAAGGAGTTATTATCCTTCTTTACATGCTTAAGTAAAATAAACAACTAGTAGCCTTGTCTTAAAATCATTGATGTGGAAATTATCCATAGATTGTTTACCAACCATTACTAATTAAATATACTAACAATTCTGGACACTATTATAACATTCACTTACAGTTTATTTGCCAATTAAATTACTAGTTTATTTGACTAGACAGAATTTTAAATATGATATAAAACAGACATATAACTTTCTCTTACTGAAACTTATTTAATTCTAAATTATTATTTATTTATTTATATAGTATTAACCAGTTTTCACAAATTTCACATATACGAGATGTACAAGATGTAAATTAAATATGGGCCACTATTTTAGAATTCCAAATTTGATGAAACTTGATTAACCGGAAGTGTGCGACTTTACAGAATAGTTTTTTAAGTTTAATGGAATATTCTAGAAAACAACTAAACGATTTTTGCACATTTTTTCGAAAAAAAAAAATAAATATTGTAACGCAGCCAGTGTTACCATCTAGGAGAGGAATTAGGAACCTCAAGTTCTCTTAGTGGCCGCTAGGAAGCGCTGGCGACGCGCTCTAGTTCTTTGTAGAAGAATCGAGGAAGTTCTAGAAGATTCTCCACCGATATAAATAGAGGGGACCGCAGAGAGTTGAGAGAGTTTTCCAGTTACAAACGAAGTGAACGTTTGTGGAAACTGTATAAAAAGTGAACAAAGTGAACTTTTGTGGTTTAAATTGTGAAGTAGTTATTATTAAGTGTTGTTTTTTGTAATTTATTGTGTATAACAATAAATTGGTGTTTTTTTTTTTTTTTTATTGAAGTTTGGAGTATTTTCTCTATACGAATGAATCTACTTAAAACTAGTTGTAGTAGCTAGTTAGAGGGAAAAACGTTACAATATTTTAGTTAGTTCTGCGTAATTTGTAGCGTTAAATTTCAAAAGTTATATGAGAATGGTTCAATCTTATTGGCAGTTTCTTCTGATATATACTATAATATAATCATTTCTACTACCTGCTTGGATGGCTTTATTATAGAATAAATGAGTAAAATGTGAAGTATTGAAAGAAAATTTGTGATTATATATATATGTAGTTGTATAAACATTAATAGGGAAGGGATTAGCTCAGTGGTAGCGCGCTGGACTAGCAACACGGAGGTCCCGGGTTCGCATCCAGCTGTTGCCCTTAGATTTTTTTCTTCCTAGAAAACTCTTAAGGTTCACTGTCCGGTGATGGGCAGTGTTGTCTGTAACGAGACAACAGGCTGGGAGGCTGGCAGTGCACTGAGCAGGCTTCGATCTTTGGGGTAGCTATAAAGGGCCTTTCGCATAGTATAGGGCTTGGTCCCTCACCCCAAACAATAAAAAAAAAAGCAATAAAGAAAGTCGTTTTGAGTGCTTCACAAGAGATTTTTTTAAAAATTATTTTAGGGCATTTTGTATATTGTTTTTTATGTTTTTATATACCTTTTATTATTTACTTTATTTAATAATTACATTACATGTTAACATCATCCATTTTTAGTTATTTCTGTTTGTCCTGAATCTTTACTGAAATAAATAAACACAGGAAGTAACTATTTATTTTTAAAAACAACATTTATTTTTTTTTTTTTTTTACATATATAGTATATATGTTAAAAAAATAACTGAATTATGCAAGAATTATTGCCGCATATAATTACTTAATTGAAGAAACTAACGGAAATGGTATCCCACCTATTTAAATTGTTGTGTGCCACTTCCATTTTTTTTTTGTATTACGGTATTCCTGCAATTATGAAATTTTATTATATATATAAATATTTATTTCCTTTCAAAAAATCATAATTATTGTATATCA
This sequence comes from Triatoma infestans, assembly GCA_011037195.1. Lineage (NCBI taxonomy): Eukaryota > Metazoa > Arthropoda > Insecta > Hemiptera > Reduviidae > Triatoma > Triatoma infestans. The sequence continues at coordinate 20,174 of JAAEAF010009726.1, forward strand.
AAAAATATCAATTAATTACAGTTTACATAATATTGATCTAATATCATTGAGGAAAAATCTAAAGTTAATAAAACGACATTTTTCAGGGAAACGTGTACCCAGCATCCCATTAATAGTTATTTATATGACAAGTGAAAGAAGTAGGGACTTTTTTTACACACTCGAGTTCAGAGTTTGACCGCACGAGAGCAGCGAGTTAAATATTAGATTTTACTTTCTTTTACTAATAATAGTAGTAGTTTTCATCGGAAATAAACGTTTTGAGGTCCCCTGAGTCCAAAAAAAGTGGTTTTTACAAAATGGTCTGTATGTGTGTATGAAAAGAATATATCAAAAATGAAAAGTTGCAGGAAGCCCAAACTTGGTATTCCTTTTACGTACTACCACCGCATCAGACTCGAAGATTTCAGGCAAAATCCTTTAACCGGAAGTGCTTCTTTACTGAATGTTTTTTTCTTTTTCAGTTTTAAGTGATTTCTCGAAAACATCTCCAATACAAACTACAATACAAAGAGCTACAACTTTTATTTGAAATATTTCTTTTCAAGAAAATTCATGTAAGGACAGTTTTGAGGGGATTGGTGGGGTTATGGTTATATCTAAAGTGCCATTTCCAGTATATTACACAATTCTGCCATCTTAATAATATTAATTAGAATTTTTTTTTTTTTTTTTTAATTTAACACGTTAACTACGGTGGCTGATTTGATGAACTTCCCTCTGATACGGTTCTTTTGTCCTAGAGGTCAAGAACTATTTATTACATTCCTTAAATGACGGTTCTTTATCCCCGGGGTCAAGAATGCAGCGCTGACATCTAGTGATTTTTTTCTCTCTAGTGTGAACCTATGAATCCAATTCTTTTACATTATTTAGTTTGTTATATTTCCCAGAAGAGGCCACCAGCATCGCTCTTGGCTCTGCGTACAAGAACCGTATATTTTTAATGCCATCTCAAGAGATGACAAGAGAAGCAAGTACCCGAATTTTTTTGTTTTCTGGGTTATGAATAAGAACACATTTGAAATTTAAAAAAATACTGTGTTTTTAATAAGAACCGTAAGAACATGAAAATATACGCAAATAAAGTAAATATAATACGATAAAAAAAAAATATACACTAAAAAATACTTCAGTCTTAGAACCCACATTTGTTTTTAGTTTATTGAAAAAAAATATTAATAACATAAAAAAAAAAACTAGCTTGCTTTATTTGATGTTATGAAGTTTATTAAAACACGGCAGGCAATATCGTTTCTGATTGTCGCAGTCAATGCAAAACTGATAATGCGCTTTGCCTTTTTGTCTGCCCCTTTACTAGCCCTTTCATTGCTAATACCACATTAATGCGTGTACACTTGACGTTCTCCACAGGCTAATACCACATTTATGTGTATTGGTCTAGCACTCTCCCACTGGCTAATACCACATATATGTGGTTTGATGCTTTTCGTATCTTTGCTATTCCCACATGAAAGTATATATTTTTTTACTTCTTCCAGCGACATCTATACATCCATAAGCATCCATAGAATATTTTTATTTCACTTAAATGGCAAGAGATGGCAACAAACCTTTTTGCTAGTCTCTCATAATTGCGCCATCATTTTTAAATCTCTCATCGACATCTGTACAATCAGAATATTTTCTTTTGCCTATTACGTTATACTAAAATAAAAGATGGCAATAATCCCTTGCGACCTTTTTGTCGGCAAATTTCTTGGGTTTATTATCCATCCCTTTTCCGAACAACCCTTGTACCTACATATGTTTGTCATTGTAACGTTTGCGTCTGTTTGAATAACTTCTCTTTTGCAGTTTTTCAATATAATTTTCTATTACTTACACTTTTAGTATTTTGATTATTATTTTCGAGTATACATTAGTTTTTATTGCGTTTTTTAGTTTTATCTGCATAATTTTTAAGTGTTTATAATTATTAAAAGTTAGGAAAATTGCAAGCAAGGCTTGTGTGTAGTGCCGTGTTTCGAGTATATCACACTAAACAAACATTCTAATTTTCTTTTAAGTGTTTTTTTTATTACGTTTTTAATTGTATATTTGTTTCAGATATTTTAAATATAATTTTTTGTTTTTTGGTATTTTTTTTGTTTTTTTTAACAAACCTTTAATAGAATTATATTAAGCTTTACTTACAGCTAAAAATTAATTAGTTCACTGGAAATTTAGATTGTTACCAATTAAATAGCGATTTTAAAATAGTGATTTAAAAATTTAAAGAGCGGATTTTAAAGCTTAAAGAGTTGTAAACAAAAAGTGGGGAAGAAACTACGACTATGGAAAAGAATTTAGCATGGAGGGGACGACTGCCAGTGAGACAGTCTAGCACGCAGTGTACTAATACTCTGCACTAACTTAGCAATGAAAGGGCTAGACAGTGTTTTTCTATGTTTATTATAGCAACCTATACACATTTTCCGTTTCTTCCTGCCTTGGCCCTCAGGCCTTACGAATTTGTGTATACGTTTTGGTACACTTTTTCGTTATCTTCGAGCTAATGATTATGCTAAGGCATTTCAAAAAAATTTTAGTTATTATTTTCCTATTGATACACAACTTTTTCATTATAAATAACATTTTCATTATTATTACTTTTCTATTCTCTCTTTATATTCATTGTCTTTCCAAAAAAATATTTTGTCATTCCTTTATTTTTGTGTAATTTAGTTATATTATTCATTCCTTTCATACAATAATACACTTCCTCCAAAACATCGGATTTTTTTATATAAAAATATAAAAAAACGGCCGATAGCCAAGCTATATGCATTATATATTACACCCACGGCCTACTAATCAACATTAGTTGAAAATAAGAAAGGTTTCGCAAAATCAAGCACCTCTGAACATGATTTGTTCTGATCCCCGAGGTCAAGTGCCGTATACAAGTAATGTAATTATTGTCCATTTACGGTACTTGACCTCGGAATCAAGAATAAAAATTTAGTTAAATTTGAATTCTACCAATTATTTATAACATATAGCTACAAGAAAAATCGTTGTATCTGAAAAAATAAGATAATTGTGATCCCCATAAAAACTTAATATTTCTCAAAAATGACACCTCACGTTTAACAAGAAGTTAGCTACTTGACGCCGGGGACAAGAACCGTGCTCAACGTGTTGGCGCGTCAACATCATAGGCGCCTGGAGCTTTCTCAGTGCACTGCCGGCCTGCGGACAGTGTTCTCTCATTACAGGCAACAGTGTCCATCACTGGACAGTGAGCTTTAGAGGCTTCTAGGAAGAAAAAATCTAAGGTTAGCACAGCTGGACTGGAACCCGGATTCTCTGCGTGAGAGTCTAGTACGCTAACCACTTAGCTATTCCCTGCCCTTATAATTAGAATTGAATATGTTGTCGAAATACTGACTTTGAAGAAAATCGGATGACTGGAAATGCGCATTATTGAAAGTAGTTTTCAGTTTTCTGTCATTTTCTCTAAAACAGCTCCAACGATTTTCTTTAAACTTGATTTATATTATGGTGTTACACACATTATGAGCAATACATGGAAGTTATATATTCTGTGGAACACTGTGGAATGCAAATTGAAACAAATAATTTAACCTTTAGATAATATTGATATGTGGCAAACAGTTCTTTGAAAAGCGCGCTCCAAATTAGTAATAATTAATAAAGAAAATTGTATTAATAGAGCAAGAAGTTCTTACCTCTGGTCGTATATATAGTAAATTAAATTATGAATTAGATGGTAATAATAAATATTATGACCATTTCTATTTCAATGATATAAAATGGATCTTGAAAACCAGAGGAGGCTTGTTATATCTCAATAGTGCACCTTCAAGAGAGAATTCTCACATCGGCTGTGTTCTTTATGTAATAAATCTTTACCGGAAGACCTGTATCATTTTGTGTCAGTATGCCCTATATTGAAAGAGTTTCGGCAAATGTATTTTAAAAAAAGTGAATTAACGATGGAAGAAACTCTAACATATTTAAATGGTGATCTCCAATGGAGGCCGATTATTAATTGCTGTGTGATGGATGCAAAACATTAAAATATATTAATTTATAAATAAATTAAAATGATCAAAATATGTAACATACCCTTGCAAAAGGGCCAGCCAGGTAGAAGAAGTCCAGCTAGTGGCATTGTATTACCCCCTTCTCCTCAAAGAGGAGGAATTGAAGAAACAAAGAGAAGAGATATTTTAAGGACAGACTTGTGCTAGAAATCAAGGTGAAAGCATCAGAGCTATACCAGTATTGAGTTATAAGATTTTATTATAAGTTTTATTTGTAATATTCAAAGTAACTTAATTTCTCTTAGAGAATATATTTAATTAAATCTACCAGTGTGTTCTTAATTATTCTTATACTTCTATATTTTCCTCAAACATACTTACAAGCCCTAATGCGAAAACGCTCGTGCTACACACAACCAGCTACTACAAATACACATCACACCAATACATTACTTGGTGCCAGCTGTTTGGGATATTTTCAACCAGAATCCACAAATTAAAAGTACGTTCAATTTTCAATTTCATAATTAAACAAATTATCCATCAGATAATTTGATTGTTTTTAATTATTTTCTCAGCGGAAATATCTAAATATTTCCCATTATTGAATTTTCTAGTGAATTTCATTTTTATATTTTTGTAATTGTACCACTTTACCTCAATCCCTTGTGAATTTTGAATTTATGAGTGTACTTAATAGATCCCACCGCTGCCACCAATGTAATGTTTTGGTGAGATGATGTGTTGGTAGCTTGTGGCGTGAGCGGTGTTGTAAAATAAAGGGCTTGTAAGTATGCAAGTTTAAAAGAGAATGAAGTATTAAGAATAATAAACAAGAAATCACACTGTTTTTTAAATGATATATTCTCTAAGAGAAATTAAGTACTTTGAATATTACAAATAAAACTTATAATAAAATCTTATAACACAATACTGGTGTAGCTCTGATGCTTTCACCTGATTTCTAGCACAAGTCTGTCCTTAAAATATCTCTTCTCTTTGTTTCTTCAATTCCTCCTCTTTGAGGAGAAGGGGGTAATACAATGCCAGTAACTGGACTTCTTCTACCTGGCTGGCCCTTTTGCAAGGATATGTTACATATTTTGATAATTTTAATTTATTTATAAATTAATATATTTTAATGTTTTGCATCCATCACAACTGCAAAGATACATGGAGGTATAGAAAAGAATTGATATCAGAATTTAATTTTTAAAATCAAATAAAATAAATAAAAATAGCAAACATTGTTATATTGGAAAATAGTTTTTATAAAAATCTTTATATATATAAAAATGAATGTGTGTCTGTCTCTCTGTCTGTACTCGATAGATTCAAAAACCATACGTCCAATCGCCGTGAAAATTTGGGAAATTATTAGGTATATCCCCGGGAAGGTTTTAGACATTTTTTTTTTAAATCAGAGTTGGGGTTCTAGGTGCTCCCGAACAAATATCCCAAAAATATCAAAATAACATTTAATTAGTAATATTTGTTATAAGTGTAACCATGGATAAATTGAAAAATTAAATTGTTACTCATGAAATTTAGTCATAGAATTTACTTTTATAAAGCAAATTAAACTGTAAAAAATAACATACCCATAATAACAGTTGCAATAAAAATAAAAATACAAATCAAAAATATTATTGATTTCCAGCTGAAGAAAATAATTGGAAATACGTTTTATTTAACCCCACAATTATGCCACCAAAGCGAAGTGCCATTGGTCGATCTACAAATCAAGCAAAAAGGAGAAGAGAAGAACGAGCTTCAGAAACAAGTGAGCAGAGAAAATCTAGGCAAGAAAGAGATCGAGATCACACTGCTCTTGCTCGAGCTTCAGAAACAAGTGAGGCTAGATGCACCTGGAGGCACTGGCAAAACTTTTCTTATTTCAATTATTCTGGCAACTATAAGATCACAAAATAATATTGCACTTGCTATTGCATCATCTGGTATTGCAGCAACTCTCTTGGACGGTAGTCGAACAGCACATTCAGCATTGAAATTGTCATTAAATATGCTGGTAATTGAAACTCGAACATGTAATATTAGCAAATATTCTGGGATGGGAAAAGTACTAAGATCATGTCAGCTTATAATATGGGATAAATGCACCATGGCACACAAGAAATCAATGGAAGCACTCAATCGCACATTAAAAGATTTGAGAGGAAATGAGCAGCTCTTTGGTGGTGCACTCATTTTGCTAGCTGGTGATTTTCGACAAACTCTACCAGTTATACCATGTTCAACATCTGCAGATGAATTGAATGCATGTCTCAAATCATCAGTGTTTTGGCGGTATGTGGAGAAAATATCTTTAAAGACCAATATGCGTGTTCAATTGCAACAAGATGAATCTTCTGAACGATTTGCAAAACAATTGTTAGATATTGGGAATGGTAAAATGGAAATGGACGAATCCACACACTGTATTACATTACCAGAAAACTTTTGTCACATTGTAAAATCCACTGATGAATTGATTGCCAAAGTTTTCCCAAATTTATCGCAGAATTATAAAAATAATCAATGGATTAGTGAGCGTGCTATATTGGCAGCCAAAAACATTGATGTGAATTTAATAAACTGCACAATTCAAAATGAAATACCTGATGAAGAAACAACATATAAATCCATAGATACTGTTGTCAATCACGATGACTCAGTTAATTATCCAATAGAATTTTTAAATCCATTGGATCTACCAGGAATACCACCGCATATTTTATCTTTAAAATTGGTTCCCCAATCATCCTTCTACGAAATATAAATCCACCGCGACTATGCAATGGGACTAGGCTATCAGTAAAAAAATTAATGAATAACATAATTGAGGCAACCATTTTAAATGGAAAACACCAAGGGGAACATGTACTACTACCACGCATTCCCATGATACCAACGGATACTCCATTTGAATTCAAACGTCTACAGTTTCCTGTACGACTAGCCTTTGCAATGACCATTAACAAAGCACAGGGACAATCATTGCAAGTATGTGGATTAAATTTGATAAATCCATGCTTCTCACGTGGACAACTGTACGTTGGGTGTTCACGAGTTGGAAACCCATCAAATTTATTTGTTCTTGCACCAGATAGGAAAACAATAAATGTTGTATATTTGCAAGCACTACTAAGATAAAGTTCACCATCAATCATCATCATTCATTTCATGATGATATTTAATAATTACAATATTATTGTTCAATTGAAATTCGTTTGCAATATTGTTTAATATCACAAGTAAAGAAGCATGTTTATTCTACCATCAACTATGCGGAACTTTATCTTAGTATTGCTTGACAAATAAATGTGCGGACAGATATGGCGTTTGAGTTCAAACGAATTCAATTTCTAATACACCATGCGTTCGCTATGACCATCAATAAAACGCAAATACAATCTTTGCAAGTGTGCGGTTTGAATTTAATGCGGGCAATTATCTGTCGCATGCTCCAGATTCGGTCATCCTTTATGTTTATGCAGAAAACGGACAAACAACAAAATGCAGTCCATTCTCTAGCTTCACAATAACAAGAGACTTATAGTTAAAAACATGTTTTCTTTCTTTCCTTTCAGATCACAGCAACGCAAAGTAGGGTATTAACTTGAATGGTTTGTTTTCTTGCTGAATCTACGTTAACTATAATACTTCTATAAACTTCCCTAATAATTAAAATCAGATTGAGCCACAGCGAAGCGTGACCGGGTTTAGCTAGTAGTTAATAAATAACATATAAAATATTAATAAAATAAGTAGTAAAAATAGTTAAATATGATAAATGGATAATACATTGTAGGTATTATAAGGCACAAACAGCAACCCCGCTGATGGTCTCAGACCTAGCGTATGTCTTTTTTTGTTTAGTGTATTATATTTTAAGAAGTATTTTTAATTTATTATTTATTTTTAAGGTACTTTATAATTTTTGTGGTTGTTTACTTTTTTGTAATTATAAAAGGAAAATAAATACTTTATCTATCTATCTATCTATCTATCTATCTATTTATATATTCTGTTTGAATAGTTCAGATTTAATTTTCATTACTTTCTAAACTTTATTAGCTATTACATATTAGTTTTGATTGTGCACTGATCATTGTACTTTCTCTTACTCCTAGTAAGAGGAAGCATTGTAATCGTGGCAAATTTTCGATATCGAGTTTTCACCGGAAATATCCGTTTTGAGGTCCCCTGAGTCCAAAAAAGTGGTTTTTAGCAAATTCTCTGTGTGTGTGTGTGTGTGTGTATGTATGTGAACAGCATAGCCCAATAACGCAGAAAGTTCAAACTTGATATTCCGTTTAGTTATCACCATGGGATCCGACAGTACTTAATCTGTCAAAATTCCTCAACCGGAAATATCACTTCAATGAACGGTTTTTTTTCCACTTTTTTGCAATTTTCTTTGAAATGGCTCCGACGATTTTCTTTAAACTCAATACACCAACAATCATACAAAGATCTACAATTTTTATTTGAAACTTTTCTCATGGAAAATGCATTTAAGGGCACTTCTGGGGGTGGGTTGGGATGGGGTTATGTTTTCTCTAAAGTGTTATCATATTGATTATACAATTCTACCATCCAAAAAAAAAAAATTATAAATAAATAGATTGGCTAAATTCCGAGTTTCAAGAAAATTAGTAAACCGGAAGTGCGCTTTTACTGAACAATTTTTTTCAGTTTTTGCAAATTTTTTCCATAATATCATTGACGAATTTTTATTAAAATTTTGGTGTTTATTAACTATAAAATTTGTCAATCATAATTTTGAACACTGGTGTAAGAGAAAGTTGTGTGAGTGTATCACAACAGATTTTCCATTTGATTTTGTATATTTGTAATATTTACGTTTTTTACATACATATATATATTAAATAAATAAAATACATCCTATGAAACTTCCCATTTAAGTCTTAGAGCTGAAGAACATCTATTTCACAATATCATTCTAAGGCGTTGGCTGTAGAAACGGAAGGAAGTATATGTCAAACTTTTTGGAAGAAAAATGATAAAATAGGAAAACAATAAACTAGTTTACTTTAGAAAGTATTTGTAACTAAACACAACAATTTAAGGGTTGTATATAATATATAAATAAAAAACCGGAAGTATATGGCGACTGTCCAAATTAAGTAAATACTATCGTATTTCCTATTTCCTTTACTTTTATACATTTTTTCCTTTTCATGCTCATACTTAGTTTTATTACACTACCAAACACCCTCTCCCTTCTCTTTGTCTTTCTCTCTCTCTCGTTTCCACTTATTTTTTTTTTATGAGTTAAAGTAGTGTCGCGTCGTCTGGACGGTTACTTCGCAGAACACTTAGTGTTTACTTAAAACTAAACAGGTTTCTAGTAATAGATGGACTACTTTGCACTAAATAAATCGTGCCTGACGCGATACCGCTTTTTCTTACTATCATCATTTTTCTCACTAATAGCGGTCACCTTTTTGTTTTTTTTAAATAATCGACATTAATTAACCTTTAAATAAAGAAAATAGTTTTATAAGAATGGAGTGACTGTATTTCCTAGAACAATATTAGAATTCTTGTTGTATTAAATGGTTGATCTTTAGCTGTTTTCTAGGACAAGATCTATTTTTTCTTTAATATTTTTTTTTATATTGGAAACTAACCACTTGAAACTTCTGAATTTTAATTGTTCTATTATCTTTTTTTTTAAATGAATCATTAATCCCTTATTTATTGAATAACTGCAATTGTTATTTTATAAAGCTTATATAAATTGTATTAAATGTTAACAGTTTATTGAATTATTCACTTATATTTTCGGTTGTACTTTACTGTTTTAACTAAAATATGAAGCTATTGAGTTATAGACTATTACTTCGTCTTTTACTTCTAGTAAAGAGGAACTAATCACGATCTTATCAAATTCTCAAAATTGAATTTTATCCTCTAAGAACTAAAAAAAAAAAGTATTTTAGCGAATGATGTATGTGCGTTCATACACGTGTATGAACAAAATATATTGAAAAGAAAAGATTGCGGGCAAGCTCAAACTTAGTAGTATTTCGACTAGGTATCCACCCCATCGCTTCCTATACGAAGGTTTCGATCAAAATCCATCAACTAGAATTTCGACTTTACTGAATAGTTTTTTTTTTTTATTTTCCCAATTGAAACAACTACAATTCCATACCAGCCTTGTGGTGACCTGTTTAAGAAAGGAAGGAAAAATCAAGGTTCGACGGTAATTACAGGAAGGAATCATATTTAACTGGGTGGGCCACAGCGAGGAGCCCGAATCTTCGAATCGAGTTGACCTTTTGAGTGTCATTTATATAATATACCTAGGACAAATAAGCAAAATTTGCCATTCTATATTTAACTGTATTTAGAGGAGTGAGAAAATGTTGTGTGAGTGTTTCATACCAGTTTTTTTTGTTTATTATAAGAACATTACTAAGACAAAATTTTCAGTATTATTTTGTATATTATTGAAACAATTGAAATATATACTATCAAGGTAAATGGAAGCTCCTCCACATTGAGAAAGACGCGAAAAGCTGCGAGTAAAATTTAAATAACTCACGGTATATAGCGCATGTGACTTACGGATAGATACGGAGAATCTATAAAACTAGGCCTCCTTCTTTACAGGAACTTAATTTTGTCCAAGTTAGATTATGCTTCCGATATTTACGTCGATGCCTGTCAATCAGTTTTGGCCAAGTTAGATAAAATTCTATATAAAGCGGTACACCGTATTTGTTTCGGCGCTATGAGATCCACACTAGTATTCTATTGGTGGGCGCTAAAGTGATGCCACTACCACTAAGAAGAGATTTTATTAATGGGTAGATTCGTGTGTAGAAAGCTGATATCGTTTAATCCAGCTACCTCAAACGGGAATTTCTAGGCTGACAGAATTGGTACCCTCACACAAGTTTTGGTCACACAAAACGAAACAGCCTGTGAGTTTCAGAATGTTTTTGATTTATGACTGGCATGTATTCCAGATTTGACTGCTTTGCATAGATCATAGATTATTATTACCTTACGTATGAACGAATCGGGTGATTGAATTGGATTGAGGGATCAATGCGCTGTTTTAGCAGAGCCTAGCCTATTTCTTGTTTACGGGTGGAACCAGATTGTTCCATGGAGTGAATTGTGCCGTATAGGATCTCCAGACTGGCATCTGCAAGAAATTAAAGGCTTTCAAATATTGCCTCAGTATATACGGCGGAATTGGTAGCTATCTGGAAAGCCATGTATGGCAGGCAAGTAAGATAGGCCAGGTCAGGGACAACACTTTGGTAGTTTTTTCAAGAAGTGCCTCCCCTTGGATCTGGAAGTGGTTAGGTCCGCGGGTAGATATTTTTTAAAGCGGTGTCGGGCGGTAAACATGGGTAATATTAGTTTGGATATCGCCCGAGTCGAGGAAGGCATAGCGGTCTGGGCCAGGGACGTAGCCTTTCGAGATTTGGATATCATTTTATTGCGGGAATGGAATGAAAGGTGGAGGAATTTTACCAAGGGGAGGACATCGTTCTCGTTTTTGCAGGAGGTGGAGTGGAGGTGTAGCATTGTTTCCGACGAACTGTCATATGCGGTTTTACGGTTGGTCACGGGGCATGGACAGTTGAATGGTAAATGGGCAAGGATGGGTCTGGTGGGAGGTGGTAGCTGTAGGTGTGGACAGGAGGAGCTAAGTGAGCATGTGTTGTTGGATTGCCCACTGTATTGCGTCAGCGCTTGCAGAGGGAGGTTGGGTTCCACGTTGCCTTGGAGTTTTGCGGAAGAAGCATTTAAAAGGAGAATGGAATGCGTCAATAGGGGCGGATTGGGTAGGTAGTTTACAAGTTGGAGTGAAAGTAATTTATTGCGTGAATGTTGCATGAATGCGGTTGTAAGCTAGCGGTGTAGTTATGACCGTTAGTTTTAGGCTAATTTGTAAGATTAGATGTAGGGTTTCTCATACTCTCCTAGGAATATTGAGTACTGAGGGGCGTAAGAGTGTGAATGGTTGAATGGTCGAGCTTAGAGTGGAAAGGTGTAAATAAATTTTATTGGATGAGTGAAAGATAGATTGGATAGGGTTAGCTTAGGTTCTTTGTCCCTCCAGGAATATCGAGTACTGGGGGGACCTATAGGTTAGGATTAGCTTGGTTAAGTTCATTTCTATTGCTTCAGGGCGTCACGCTCTCCGTTAGGGGCATCATTTAGGTTAGAGGCCCGCCCTCCCAGTGCTCTCACAAAAAAAAAAAATTCAAGAACTGCACTTCTGAAGATAAAATGTCCACGTGATGTCATAGTCCCGATAGTCATAGAAATAGCGAATAATTTGGAGAATACTAGAGGAAGGTCCACATTTAGTGTGGATTAAAGGGCATGCCGGGATCCAAAGAAATGCATTATGTCGACATCCTAGCAAAAGATGCTACTATGTCGGGAGGAAATAATGCTTTACTCATATGCTATTTAAACCTTGAACATTAGATGCGTACAACAATTATCATGGTGACCACGCCCACATTTGATACGTTCATTTCTACGTTGTGATTGGTTAATTATTTTTTATACCTAATTATTTATATAAAAAAATCTAGTTTAGAATTTTTTTTTACTATTTTCACTTCGTAAGTATTTTATAAATTATCAAATTATACAATAAAAACTTTGTACACAATCAATATTTGACTTTCGTAGGATTTTATTAATTGGCGAAGATCAATACCGCAATGACAAGGATATAGTGTACTCTAAATTTTTAAGACTTGTCTAATCTTCATAAAATTACAATTACTATTAATTGTTCTGTTCTAATATATATATATATTTTGGCTTCTTAAAAATATTGTGAAAATTCAACTTTTAAGAAACCATGACATTATTTCCATATTTCTTATTTACAAGAGAAAATAAAACTTATTCTATTCATTTCAAAACTGGGACCATTTCTTTAAAAATAAAGCACTATTAGCCAATAGAAGTAAACTAAAGAATTTACCATCATTAGTACATTATTGACTATATATATATAAAAAGAATATGTAAATATAAACCGACTGTTAATAATAAATAAGGTGAACATATATAGAATTAAAAGCAAATAGAATATTGTGTGAATAGAAGAGGGGAAATCCAGTTCAGTTACACAAATAGATACTCGTGTTTCTTTTATAGAAGACATTTCCTTCTATCGCTTCTATTTCTTTTTTTTTTTTTTGTGCTCTTCTATTAAAGATAAATTGTCGTTTAGGACCGGTTTTTTCAGCCTTACTTATTCCAACTTCTGCCATACTTTACATTATAACGGCTTCAAAGTTATATTGCTCTTAATGTATGAATTATTTGTTTATATAGAAGTAAGTTCATAATTTTAATCAGTACGTTAGTGTTTTCATCATTTTTACTCTTCTACTCTGTAAGAGGAACGAAGTATAACGATTGTCATTTTAATAATTCAGTTTTTAACGATAATACATGTGATTCCCTGTATGTACAACGAAGTTTGGAGGCAGGTCATCTAACTTTTAAAATATACTTGAAAATGCCTCTTTGTCGTAAAATTTATTTATTTCAATTAATGCAAATAAGAAATATAATGTTACTTTATAAATATTTATTACAATTTATTAATAAAATGTCCGTGATTTATTTATGTTTTTGATTCTTCAAAATATCCACCATAATTTCTCATTATCACCACGGCACAGATTCTTTTTTTTTAGGCATACCTAGTATTTATTAATTTCCAGAGAATATTAGATTTAATTTCCTTTCATTATGGCTTCAGTATATCCTAAAGTTGTTTACAGAAGATGGGCTGGTGCTGGCATTTTCTTCTGTCCAGTTGGTTCCACTGCAATTATATTAGGTTCAGAGGTACTTACCTTCGGAGGAATTGGAGAAGCTTCAACGTTTTTATCTGAAAAAACTATTTGCACTCCCGAGGAACACACCAAATTATATGCTTGTATTGGAGACGGGCAATGGCCCACTATTTTTCCATGACCTTGGGGCAGCACTTTTCCTATATCGTTAAAGTGTACTATAGATTGCCGAAGCGCTTGGCGCTGGAAGTCATAAGTACCAAGAATTCGTGGTATGGGGAGTGGCTTAGATTGGCCAGTGTGCACTCCTTGCACCTGCATATCGACTGTACAAATGCTTATTTTCAGACCCAAGAGCTCCTCAAAAAGAGGAACTACTTATGTGTCATCCTACCATTTATTGTACAAAGCTCTGCATCATAATGTCGATTACATAAATGATAATAATGGTCTGGAGTTGATGCAATATATTTTTAAAATTCGTGGGGAGCTCCTTAATCTTAATTATAGGCCCTGGATGCATAATGTGAACTATAATTGTAGTTTATGTAATAGGAGTGAGCACTCACCATTTTCTTGCCATATGCCCCGTTTTGTCCGAATTTAGGGTTGCATGTTTTGGCAGGCTTCAATTAGAATCTAATCTGGCAATAAGTTTGTTAAATGGCTCGGACTGGAAGTCGTTATTCGCGTATGTGAAAGCGGCTTACAATTACAGGCGTTTTCTAGTAAGGTAGTTCAATTTCCAGTAGACGGTGGTTTTTATGGCTCAGTATTTTATTAACTTCAATTTAGCAAAGGATATTTTACTTCCTTATTATTCTTTAGAAAGTTATTATTAAGTTGTATTCCTTAATTTTTATTTAAGTTTTCATTTTTTACCCTTTTTACTTTCTCTTACTCCTAGTAAGAGGAAGTATTGTAATCGTGTCAAATTTTCGATATCGAGTTTTTTCACCGAAATATCCGTTTTGAGGTCCCCTGAGTCCAAAAAAGTGGTTTTTAGCAAATGGTCTGTGTGTGTGTGTGTGTGTGTGTCTGTGTATGTATGTGAACAGCATAGCTCAAAAACGAAAAATCGTAGAAAGTTGAAACTTGATATTCCGTTTAGAGGTCACCATGGGATCTGACTGTACGTTATCTGTAAAAATTCTCAACCGGAAGTACCACTTTACTAGTTGGATTTTTTACTTTTTTGCGATTTTCTCAAAAATGGCTCCGACGATTTTTTTTAAACTTGGTATATCAACTACACATACAAAGAGCTACAACTTTTATTTGAGACATTTCTCCGGGAAAATGCTTTGAAGGGCACTTTTGGGGAGGGGTGGGGTTAGGTTTCCATCTGAAGTGCTGTTTCAGTTTATTAGACAATTCTATCATCTAAATAATGTTAATTAGAATTAAATATGTTGTTGAAATTATGAATTTGAAAAAATTCGGATTACCGGAAGTGCGTTTACTTTACCACTTTACTAAATGATTATTCACTTTTTCAAAATTTTCACAAAAATGGCTCCTACGATTTTCTTGAAACTTCGTATATAAACTAAACATGCAAAGATCTACAACTTTTATCTAAAACTTTTCTCTTGAAAAATTCATTTAAGGGCACATTTAGGGGAGGGATGGGGATAGATTTTCATCAAAGTGCTATCCTAGTTCATTATACAATTCTATCATCCAAACATAATTAGTTAGAAATAAATAGATGGCTGAAATTCCGAGTTTCAAGAAAATTAGTAAACCGGAAGTGCGCTTTTACTGAACAGTTTTTTCAGTTTTCGACGAATTTCATTAAATTTGGTACACAAACTATAAAATTTGTCAATTATCATTTTGAGAACTGGAGTAAGAGAAAGTTGTGTGAGTGTTTCACACCAGATTTTTATATAAGTTTTCATTTTTTACCCTTTTTTATTAAGTATTTATGTATTTCATTTATAATATTATCAACATAGAATTAAAAACAATGTAATGTCTATTATATATATATTAATATGTTTATATAGTGTTCATCAATATTAACATCAAACTAGAGCTCAACTGACAGGCGGTTTTTTTTTAACCATTGTCATATTATGTTTGTAGAATTGGTTTCAGTATTTTCCTTTTATGTAATATTTTTGCTAATAAAACATTACTATTACTACCACTACTACTACTACTATATTAGGTTCAGATTTGCTGATCGTAGTCTCAATTTTAGGATTTTGCAACGTTCCAAGTCTTCTAAAACCTTTTTTGCATAACTCACACATTTGGTATCATTGTTCTGCACAAAAACATACAGATCTTCAAATAACCAATTCGCCAGATTGTAGTATCTGATATTCAAGAAAATTCTTATAATCCTGTTTTTTTTTGTTATTAGGCTTTCAAATTTAAGAAAATCCCCACTATATTTGATTTTGGCAATGACAAGAAGATATCGTTCAAAGTCCTTTTACCGGAGTCCATTAGTACCCCGCGACCCTTCTCAGTGTACTGCTGGTCCTGCGGACAGTATTCTCTCGTTTACATATAACACTGTCAATCACCTGCCAAATACAAAATGGCGAACTTCTTATTGCGTTTCGTCGTAATTCTGTTTTCCCTTCCTTTTTCAACAATGGAATGAAAATTCTGCATTTTTTGTGTGTAAAGCTCCATTAATTATATAAAACTGTAAATATT
Source organism: Triatoma infestans (assembly GCA_011037195.1). Lineage (NCBI taxonomy): Eukaryota > Metazoa > Arthropoda > Insecta > Hemiptera > Reduviidae > Triatoma > Triatoma infestans. The sequence goes on from JAAEAF010009726.1 coordinate 36,687, forward strand.
ATGTCAGAAATAACTAGATTTTTGCATTTTTCTTTTTTTTTGTATACAAAGTTTTTATTGCACAATTAGATAATTTATAAAATACCTACCAAGGAAAAATCATTAAAAAAATTCTAAATTAGATTTTTCATATAAATAATTAGATTTAAGTAATTAACCAATCACAGCGTAGAATTGACGGTGACCGTCCAATATGGGTGTATGTTAGGCCAATCAGAAATTTAGAATTATCATGTTGACCACGCCCACATTTGAACACGTTCATTACAATGCTTTACTGTTTTATATAATAATTAATGTGAGCTATATAGAAAAAACTTAAAATTTTAATTACATTGTTGAAAAAGAAGGTAAAATAGTATTACGAAGAAATACAAGATTCAGTAGAAGTCCGCCATTTTGTATTTGGCCGTTTATAGTAATGGATGAAAATAAAATTGATGTTAATCACCCACTTCTCACCCATTTTTCAAAGATATTTATAATTTTCAGTCAAAATACTTTTCTTAAACATGGAGTTTTTAGCTGTTTATTATATTGTTATTAATTTTATGTTGGTGGCGCAGTCCCAAAAAGTATTGAAAGAGTACTTACTATAAAGATGGCAAGAGTATCTCGCAACAACATATAAAAAAAAAAAGGAATCGAACTAATTATTAGTTATTTTTTTTTTTAATTTAAGGAGCGTCAACATCTATAGTCATTGGCGCCCGGAGCCGTCTCAGTGCACTGCTGGTCTCCGGACAGTGTTCTTTCGTTACAAATAACACTGTCCATCATCGAGTAAGTGAGCTGTAGTGGCTCTTAGGAAGAAAAAAATTTAAGGGTAGCACAGCTGGCCTCGAACCCAGGTCCTTCGCGTCGCTAACCACTTAGCTATTCCCTTTCCTAAATTATTAGTTGAAATAACTAATGGAAAGAAGAAGCGTTATATATATAAGTGTTTGAAAATCTATATATACTAATTATTGGTTTTGAAAAACAAAATAGATTATGGAATAGAATGTAGATTCAAATTATAAAATAAAAATTAGAGTGGATGGACGGCTATTAGATGGGGGAGAAAACAGTTTCTCTGGAGAATTATCAAAAATTTAGAAATAAATTTTAAGTTGATGATGATCTTAAATTTATCCAAAAATGGTTGACTTAAACCAACGGTTATTAAAGATGTAGATAATGATGAGGATACCGATTATCTTTGCCCTGTCATGAAGAGTATGAAATGGAATATGTTGCATGAGCGCCTAATCTCTACATTAAACAATGCTTTTGGTCCAACCGTATCCAGATATATAGTCCTGATAGATGATTTGCATTCTTGTAAGCTGTCATACAATTCGTATTAAAGGAGATTTACTTGATTTATTTGGAAATAGTGGGCGGGGGGAACTTTGCCCTGTCATGCAATTCATATTAAAAGAGATTTACTTGATTTATTTGGAAATAGTGGGGGGGGGGGGAGGGACTTGTACTGTCATGCAATTCGTATTAAGGAAATTTAGTTGATTTATTTGGAAATAGTGGTGGCGGTGGGGGGGACTTGTACTGTCATGCAATTCGTATTAAAGGAAATTTAGTTGATTTATTTGGAAATAGTGGTGGTGGTGGTGGGGACTTTGTCCTGTCATGCAATTCGTATTAAAGGAAATTTACTGGATTTATTTGGAAATAGTGGTGGTGGTGGGGACTTTGTCCTGTCATGCAATTCGTATTAGAGGAGATTTATTGATTTATTTGAAAATGGGGGGGGGATATGTTCTGTCATGCAATTCATATTAAAGGAAATTTACTTGATTTATTTGGAAATAGTGGTGGTGGTGGGGACATTGTCCTGTCAAGCAATTCTTATTAAAGGAGATTTACTTGATTTATTTGGAAATAGTGGCGGTGGTAGTGGGGAGTTTGTCCTGTCATGCACTTCGTATTAAAGGAGATTTATTTGATTTATTTGGAAATAGTGTGTGTGTGGGGGGGGATTTGTCCCTGCGGTTTGTGATGCGGATCGAAATTTCACAAATAAATTTCTATCCAGATATTAGTGTCTGTTCAGCCTTTGTCCTATCTTTTTAGGACTAGGAGGGCATAAAAATGTATATTGCCTAATTCGATATCGAAAATTAGACATGATTGCAATACTTCTTTTTACGGCCTTAAGAGAAAGTCAAAGTTTGAAAAAAAAAGAAATTATCCGTCAGAAAGAACTATGTGAATTGCTGTAAGAGAGTTTGACACCAAATACTTTTTTTGTCATTTCATAAGATGACGAAGTGTAGTTACGTCTTCTAAATGAATGATAAATCATGCAAGTAGACATACAATTATATATTTAGTGGCAATTAGTTTCGTACTAATTCCACTTTACGTTTCATTCCCATCTTCATCACTTAATATATGTTTCACTTCTTTTTAGTTGCTCTCCGCTTTCTCCTTTTTATTCTTTTTTTTTTATCGGTCATTTAAGGAAATGATTTAACTAATTTTTCCTTAACTTTAAAAAAAAGCATTTTGTTGTTCCTTCTTTGTTTGTAATAACATGTCGTAACCGTGCAGTAATTATTGAAAATCATCATTTAAAAACATTTTTATTGTTTCCTTCAAAAAAGCTAATTACTTTTTTTTTTCCTTAACCAACTGTATAAATATACACCTGATGATAAAGATGGGTGGAAAGTCATCATTTCTAGTTATACTGACAGCAATGATACAAAATTATTACCTTTCTCTAACTGAAATTATTATTGTTTTTTCTATTTCCAAAATAATTACTACATGTAGTAATATTGATGTGCTACCTGGGAGCACACCTTTTTTTTTTTATTATTTTCAATTTCACTCTTGGAACTTATGAATGAGTGTTAGATTCTCAGAATCCGTAAAAAAAAGAAGGTTTGCCTTAGATGTGTTCTTATTTCAGTCATTTCTTTAATTGCATAGTTCTTAAAACTAAAGCCTGTAGATGGATTTGCTGTTGATGGAGTTTTTACTCAAAAGAATTTTTATAAAACATTTAGATAACTTCCTCTTACCATTAATCTCAAGCTTCCGATTGGTAAATATTCTTTTTCAACAACAGGCTCAATAATATGACAAGACTATTTCACAAATACGAATGGCTAAAATTGTATTTTTTATTTCTAGAACATTAAAAGTGATATTTGTAGCCATTTTTTTAATTAAACAAATTTTTAGTTTTGAATGTAATTGCTTATTTTTTTCCCGCTTTTTATAATGACTTTCACAAATGTTATGTTAGAATAGATTAGATACGGGGGGAGGGGAACGAGCCTCATTCCACGAAGTCTGTTGTGGATCCCCTTAAATTATAGCACAACCCCCAGCTTTGCCCTCCTAATCAGTCCTAGCAAAGCTGAGAGCGGCTCCGTCATGAAGCTCATAGCTTCGGGATTTCCTGTCCCCAATTGAAGAAACCTTGTCCTTGCCGGAGTTTCTTCCTCTGCCTTACAGAATCGCCATACCGCACTATCTGCAAGTTGTGCATGTGTCTGTTCAGCCTACAATGCCGTGTTAGTAGACCCACAATTAACCTTATATCCCTTCGGGTATGGCTCAGTAGATTTCTGGTAAATTTAGGCAAAATGTCTCTTAATAAAGAGCTTTGCCTGCCTCTGTCGTGGTGTTCCCTCCCACCAAAGCAGGCGCTGTTCTTCTATCCAAACTTTGATAGAAGTTTGAATGAGGCTACTGGACAAGCCGCAGAAGGATTCGGGACCTATAAAGGTATCCTTCGAACCCTCCCTCGCTAGGGCATCCGCCCCTTTCATTGCCCAGAAACCCCGCATGTCCCGGCACCCAGGCGAGTGTCAGTTTGTTCCGAACACCCACCTCGGTTAGGGCAAATAGGCTATCCCATACCAGTCTTGAGACTATTTAGTATATGGCCACTCTTCTACCCACTATGCCTTGCCTTATAATCTCCCCAGCGCAGAGTGGTAACGCCACGACTTCAGCCTGTAAGACCGTGGCGTACTTCCCTAGGCTGGCCTTAATCTTAACTTTAGGCCTGCCCCCACAGACCCCGGCTCCGATCCCAGTCGGAGTTTTGGATCAGTCTGTATACCAGATCAAGTTACCAGATCAAGTAAACAGGGGAGGGGTCACAGTCCCATTCACTTCTGCTCGGTAAACTGTTATGTTAGAGTAGAAGAATACAAAGCATGAAAAACTTATTAAATGACGCCAACCAATGCAAAAGAAATTCTGTACCGAAATTTTTATTAGTTTTTCTAATTGTCTGTGTTAAGTAGAAGAAAGGTGGTCCGCGAGATCAGCAGCGTTTTAATTTCTGGGAGGGTTGTTTGGGATAGTGAGCGTGGAAAGCCTTTGGATAAGTGAGTTGGGATGGTTGGATATGGAATCATGGAATTTTATTAACTGATGGACAAAAAGGATTTTGAGGTCAGTATTAGGGGTTACATTGGAAACATACAAGAGGGCGGTGGTAATTATTCTTAGGATTTTTAATTGGAATGATTTGAATACGATAAGAATTGTAATGCTTGGTTAAAACCCAAACCTCGCATCCGTATGGCCAAAGGAGTGACCTATGATTATATTGTGTTGTCTTTTGTTTTCGAGAGAAAGTTCTTGAGCGTCTTCAAGCAGTCTAGAAAGAAGTTTGTACAGTCTGTTGGGTTCAAGAGTTTTTAATCTGATGTGCGGATTCCACTTGAGTCGTTTGTCGAGATAGAATCGTAAATATGCGGTCTTTGTCAACAGTTGGTATTATGGACAGTTGGAGAAGGTTGGAAGGGAGAGTGGTGCGTCGGAGTGTGAAGGATATAATATTTGCTTTAGGTGGAGGTTAACCTTTATTCTCCACCTGATAAGCCTGTCTTGTATTGACATTATATGGGATAATAGTGCTCAGGATGCGAAGACAAGGTCAGGATTTGGGGCAATGTCACAACTATCATCAGCATAGGAGTGGAGGATTGTTTCAGGATGGTCTGCAGTGTAAAAGATATACAGGAGGCGAGCAAGGACACTACCTTTGGGAACATCAGAGTGGATGGGGATAATAGAGGATCAGAGGGAAGCCAGATATGATTTTAGGATCAAATAGTGTGCCGTTATTATTATTATTATTATACTCTGTTTGAAGATGCCGCGCCACAGAAAGCAGCGCTTTGCTTAAATATAGAGGTAGAGGTGTTTTGGAGTTTAATTTTTGTTGCTGTGAACACTATGTTCAAGTTTGTAACTGAAGAATTCAAAAAAATAAAGTGTCTGAAAAAGTGACAATTCTTCTTCTTTGCTGCATCAAGCTCTTCTGCCCCGCCCTACCACTTTTGAGGGAAGGATTTCCTTGATTTTCCACAACAATGGCCCCAAACCCAGTAAAATGCTTGAGCAATAACCAGGAAGACACCAGGGCAGTACTGCTTTTGTTCAAGAGCGCATGAGATGGCGGCAACAACGTAACTCGAGTAGTTACATACAACTTCAACAATCTTTACACACTCAATATTGTGTGAGTGTTGAAGGTGTTAGTGTAAGTGTTGTTCATGTGTTCGGCTGGGACATCCATAGAGAAACTAAAATCCTTGATGTAGTGGCTAGTCTAATCCGCGTATGGACAAGAAAGCTCTTAATTACCCTCTGAAATAAGCAATTATTTCTAACTAAATAACTTTGTAACTAAATTTTTAACTTTTTTAATATTATTCTTTAAAATTGGCCTATATTCTAATCACAAAATTAGGATATTATCTGATTAAGGGTTCTCTGAAGCTTAAGAGAGTTGTTCCATATTGTACTAATTCCTTTAGTCATAGGAACCTAATCCCTATGGTTCGTCATGAGGTAGTTTATTGCCTAAACTCCTAATCTTTTGTGAGATTAATTCTTCTATTCGTCCGCTATCTCTCCTTTTAGATCACAGAGGTGCACAGACTGTTTTCCAAGAAGTTCCTGCTTGCTTTCTCCCAGGATTTACCTGCCAGCTTCCCTTTTTTTCCCGATCTTTTCAATCTGTAATCTTTCTTTGGCCTCAGCCAACTCAAATTTTAAGAGTTTGTTCGCTACCTTGAGATCCAAAATAAAAAGAGAAATCGTGATTCAAATTACATGTAAAAAAAATCAACGTCAATTCTATATTGCATGCCCAAATTTAATGTGCTGAATTAATTTAATAGGTCTCCAACCTTGATCAAATATTTATAAATAAAAAGAGAAAAAAAATTCAATACTCACAAACTATTTTCAAATTGTTATATATGTTGATTCTGTTGTTGTTATTTTGTTATGATAATATATTCTTAATGTGGGCAGAACTGGAATCAACTTGTTTATTACGTCCATGACAAACCGAGGTCATCTGTTATTTGTGCCAAACCTGTGACCTGATATTTCTTTTTTCGATTTAATACATCATTAATGTAAACTATTTGAATATAGTATTGGAATAAACGATTCCTTACAATTATTTTCTAACGTTTCTCTGTTCATGCTTAATTATTACAATTACTTAGTGAAGGAATCATAACAAATTTTAATTGAGCATCCCCCCCAACTTGATGCCTCAATATTTTCTGTATTACTATTGTAGACTCGTCAAAGTAACAATCCTAAATTTTCTTATAAAATTCCTCACAGTTCTGATAGACAGATTTTTTAAAGTAGAAATTTTTAGCAAATACTCAAGATATTTTAACTCCCAGCAAGTTGGGACCCGTAAATAATACCAGTATTACAGAGGTTAGCGTAAAATCAATCCGCTCCAATCACATAAAATCAGTTTTCTATAAAAGTAAGTATAAAAGTACGGTGAATAATCCAAGGTATGTCATCTTGGTAAGCCCAATTAAGCTAGCCACAGTTCAGGCAGATCTGGTCCATAATCTGTGCTGCTGGAATAATAAGACCGGGATACATAATCTTTAAAGAGTTATCTCTAAACAGCTTAGCTGGTCAAAGAGTTATTAGCTCCCACCTAGTCAATTCAATCCAAGTCAAATATTAGCCAAAACAAGATCTTTCTAGTCTAGGTATCTGGGCATTTAGAGAATAAGGACAATGCGGAAGAAGAAATAGCTCGAAGAAGAAGAAGAAATACCACTGCAGCACTATTGTATCAGTATGAGAGGCTTCTGCCCAAGTTTGTTTCTTCTCTCCAGAGAAGAAAAAATTATGATTTCAAGCTCTACCAAAGAGTATCTTTCCAGATTCCCTAACTCTAATTAAAGAGACATTGCCTCTAAAAACGTCTATCACTTTTATTTAAACATTGTTCCATAAGAATTAATGGTGGTATCCAACATTGTTCCATAAGAATTGATGGTGGTATCCAACATTGTTCTTAGGTATCTATGGTGTTGTATTTCATGTTATTTGTTAGGGTTATTGGCGCGGTCTTCTGTACTGCAGTGTAAACACATTCACTAACTTTCATACGTGCTTGTCGTCACTTCTGTAAAAAAAAAAAAAAAAAATCTGGTGTGAAACACACACACAACTTTCTCTTACTCCAGTTCACAAAATTATAATTGATAAATTTTATAGTTTGTGTACCAAATTGAATGAAATTCGTCGAAAGCTAAAAAAGCTATTCATTAAAAGCGCTCTTCCGGTTTACTAATTTCCTTGAAACTCGGAAGTTTGGCCGAGTTATTTCTAATTAATTTTCTTTGGATGATAGAATTGTATAATCAACTATCAACACTTTAGAGAAAAACATAAGCCCAACTCCCCCCTAAAAGTGCCCTTAAATGAATTTTCCCAGAGAAATGTTTTAAATAAAAGTTGTAGATCTTTGTCTGTTTAGTTTATATATGAAGTTTCAAGAAAATCGTCGGAGCCATTTTTGGGAAAAAGGAAAAAAATCATTTAGTAAAGTGGTAAAGTAAACTCAATTTCGGATAACCAATTTTTTTCACACTCGGAATTTTTAACAACTATTCAATTCTAATTAACATTATTTAGATGACAGAACTGTCTATAATAAACTGAAATAGCACATTAGATGAAAACCTAACCCCATCCCCTCCCCCATAACTGCCCTTAAATAAATTTTCCCAGACAAATATTACAAATAAAAGTTGTAGCTCTTTGTATGTGTAGTTGATATACCAAGCTTAAAGAAAATCGTCGGAGCCATTTTTGAGAAAATCGCAAAAAAGTAAAAAAAAAAAAAAAAAAAAAAAAAAAAAAAAGAGTAAAGTGGCACTTCCGGTTGAGGAATTTGACAGATAACGTACAGACAACCCATGGTGATACCTAAACGGAATAATATCATGTTTCAAATTTCTGCGGGTTTTGATTTTTGAGCTATGCTGTTCACATACACACACACACACACACAGACCATTTGCTAAAAACCACTTTTTTGGACTCAGGGGACCTCAAAACGGATATTTCCGGTGAAAACTCGATATCGAAAATTTGATACGATTACAATACTTCCTCTTACTAGGAGTAAGAGAAAGTAAAAAAAAAAAAAAATTAATATTTTAATTGTCTTAACTGCAGTTAGAGAAAGTCGTGTGAGTGTTTACATCGTATTTTTTTTTTTTTAATTAACTTGGGTCATCATCTATGGTCAGTTGCGGTAAAAACCTTCTCAGTGAATTTCCGGCCAGTATTCTCTCATTACAGACAACACTATGGAGCATTTAGTAGAGCTGGTAGAAGCTTCCAGAAAAAGAAAATCTAAGGGCATTATGACTGGACATTTATACCCGGGACCTTCGCATGGGCGCGCTACCACCAGGCTAATCCCTTATCTTTTTCTCTTTGTCATTAACATGAAACTATTCATTTTAATCATGATCAAACATTTATTTTCTAACTTTGATTTCCAGGTAAAATGTATGCAGTACTGGGGCGACGGCAAGGTAGAGTACTGTCTGGAGATATGACACAAGGTTCAGCTTCCTTTACTGTAACTGCTGTGCTTCCGGTAATTGAAAGTTTCCATTTTGCTCAAGAGATACGAAAACAGACATCAGGATTAGCTAGTCCACAATTAGTATTCAGCCATTGGGAGGTGAGATATACATATATAAATTAATAAAAATAATTATTTAATTTAACTTATTTTAATTTATTGTACAGTAAGACAAGAAAACGTATGGGTAGTTCTTTTATAAGTTACAATTCTTAATAAGTAGTAATAATTAGTGTTAGGGTGATAAAAATATGAATGAATCTACGCTGTAATTGTGCTTGTTAAAAAAGCTGGTTAGTCCGGCGGCGGTTATGGTAATTATGTAGGTTCATTGTTAATTTCATTTCGTTCTGAGTTAATAATTATCTAGTTCACTTAATCAACTCCTTCGTGTTGTTTTATAGTTGTTTTTTTTTACTTTTTCTAATTTTTTTTTATTTTGAACATATTTTAAATGAAAAATTGTACTTTGTATTACACTGTAAGTGAAACATGACAGAAACATTCATAGTTGGTAACCTTCTATGAGAAAAAAATCTGGTGTAGAACATTACACGACCTTTTTTTACTGGAATTATTTATTTAGAATTATTACAATCCTAAATACACAGTGAGCAACGTTGATCAACTCCTTTAGAAAAACTTGCATTAATATTGTAAATCTAACTTTGTAACGGCAAGAAAGAGAAGCCAAGCCCGACCGAGAGATAACGGACTCTCTCTGGCACTCTCTGACTTAAGCAGGCTAGAGTGGGGAGAACCTGTATATAAGCCAGTAAGAGATCTAGACATCAATCTATCAGATTCAAACATACATCGCATCGTGTCATATCTCTGCTCCCACCTCTTATTCTATAAAAATCATTACAAGTCCAGTGCAGTTTGTGTAAACTTACAGGTAAATTATAACAGTGTCCTCATATCTCGTCTAATTAATCAACCCCAATTTCTCCCCTCATCAACTCCATTATAAACTTCAATCATCAAATCAATTTTTCCGATAAAGTGTTAAAAAAACAAAAAAAATCTGGTGTGAAACACTCACACAACTATCTCTTACTCCAGTTCGCAAAATTATAATTGACAAATTTTATAGCCAGCGCACCAAATTTAATGAAATTCGTCGAAAACTGAAAAAAAAAACTGTCCAGTAAAAGCACACTTCCGGTTTACTAATTTTCTTGAAACTCGGAATTTTGGCCATCTATTTATTTCTGATTAATTTTGTTTGGATGATAGAATTGTATAATTAACTATAATAGCACTTTAGGGAAAAAAAACATAACCCCACCCCTCCACTAAAAGTGCCCTTAAATGAATTTTCCCAGAGAAATGTTTTAAATAAAAGTTGTAGATCTTTGTATGTTTAGTATGTATATGATGTTTTAAGAAAATCGTCGAAGATATTTTTGAGAAAATCGCGAAAAAGTGAAAAAAATCATTTAGTAAAGTGGTAAAGTAAACGCACTTCTGGTTATCTGATTTTTTTTGAAACTCGGAATTTCAACAACATATTCAATTCTAATTAACATTATTTTAGATGACAGAATTGTCTAATAAACTGAAATAGCAGTTAAGATGAAAACCTAATCCCACTCCTCCCCCATAACTGCCCTTAAATGAATTTTCCCAGAGAAACATTTCAAATAAAAAGTTGTAGCTCTTTGTATGTCTAGTTGATGTACCAAGTTTGAAGAAAATCGTCGGAGACATTTTTGAGATAAACGCAATAAAGTAAAAACAAACAACAAGTAAAGTGGTACTTTCGGTTGAGGAATTTTGTTAGATGACCCACTGTTAGATGCCATGGTGATACCTAAACGGAATATCAAGTTTCAACTTTCTACGGTTTTTCGTTTTTCAGCTATGCTGTTCACATACATACACACACACTCACAGAGCTTTTGCTAAAAACCACTTTTTTGGACTCAGGGGACTTCAAAACGGATATTTCCGGTGAAAACTCGATATCGAAAATTTGGCACGATTACAATACTTCCTCCTTGCTAGGAGTAAGAGAAAGTAAAAAGGATAGGACTGTACATATATAGTAAGCATTTCAAGTATAGTAAAAATCGTTGGAATCACTTACGAGAAAATCAAATTCCGAAACCTAATCTTAAATGTAATTACATTTATTTGTTATATTTATTATATTTAAATTTAAATTTATATATATTATTTAAATTTATATTATATTTATTATTAAATGTAATTAATTGATTTTCTTCAAATTTGGAATTCTAGCAAAAAAAAATTTTTTTAATGTAACTTCATATGATATAGGTTATAATAAAGATTTTATTACTGATGTGACATTTTGGAGGAGAGGTTGACCTTGCAAAATACTACAAAAATCATTTCACTAGATGAAAATATTTCAAAGAAAATCATAAACATTTATGGTGCTTAAATAGTGTGCGAACTTTAAAAAAAAAAATCATACGCAACCATTTTTCCAAAAATGGCGAGCCCTGGCTCGCGAGGGCGCTCTGTTGCTACCAAAACTTTCTGCGGTATTGCGAAGTGTCTCAAGAGTGTAGCCATCAGTTGGAGCATGGACACACGATCAATCACAAGAATGGTGAGTTACAACATTATGCCATGCAGGTGAAAAAGTTGATTAATAGCTCGCTAATTGTGCAGGCTTTCTGCAGAATTAGTCCAACTATGCCGCACGGCCCATAAGGATGGCTGTGGGCCTTCTTGGTAAGCCCAATTAAGCTAGCCAACAGTTCAGGCAGATCTTGTCATAATCTGTGCTGCTGGAATAATAAGATGGGTATACATAATCAAAAGAGTTATCTTCTAGACAGATTAGCTGGTGAAAGTGCTATTAGCTCCTACCTAGTCAATTCAATCCAAGTCAATTATTGGCCAAAACAAGATCTTTCTAGTCTAGGTACCTGGGTATAAGGACAATGGGGAAGCAGATAACCTTGTAAAGCTACGGATTCTTAATGAAACTGAACCTTTTCGCCGCATCCCAAGATGCCTTATGAGTGTTGCACATCACAAAAATGTAGGTAGAATCTGTAATGTTATGGTGTGTTGAGTTTTGTAGTGTAGTGGTAGCTTGTAGCGGGAGTGGTTTTGTATAAAGGGCTTGTGTATATGCAAGTTTTAAGAGAGTGAAGTATCAGAAATAAGAAAGTAGTCACCACTGCTAACAATAAATACATTCTATTAAAATAATAACTACAAGTTATTTGCAAAGAATGTATAAACTTATTAATATATTGTGGAACTGGGACTGATGCTAAGGGAGCGAAAAACAAGTGTTCTGCTTGAATGTCTACAACAGACTGTCTTGAAAGAATGCCTTCTAATTGTTCGTTCAAATCTTGCCCTTTGAGAAGAAGGGGTAGACAGTGCTAACAAGGTTCATGAATTCTAAAAGACAATGGTGGTCTTCTACGTGAATAGTCCCTTTTGCAGCGAATGTTACATTTTTCTTGATATTACAAATAAAATATTTTTCTATATTTCTGGCATCCATCACAATCCCCCAGGCCAGGCAAGCGAGCAAGTTTTATTTAGCTGCTATTCGCCCACGCTCACCATAGAAATAATGCAACAAGACCATGACTTGTTGACTTCCAGTGAGGCCTCACTGGCCATTGTAGACTTGAGAAGCACTCGCAAGGGCCGAGACACCTGGATAGCCCGTGTAGGTTTAGTCACGAAGAAGAAGAAATACCACTGATTATTGTATCAGTATGAGAGGCTTCTGCCCGAGACAACGTCTCCCCAGACAAGAAAAAATTATGCTTTCAAGCTCTACTATAGAGTATCTTTCCAGATTCCCTAAGTCTAATTAAAGAGACATTGCCTCTAAAAACGTCGTATCACTTTTATTTAAAATATTTTTCCATAAGAATTGATTTTAGAGCGTTCTTACAAAAGACATACAACTACTGTATTAGTCTACATTAGTATTAGTACATCTGTATTAGTACTGTTAAGTCTACACTTAACAAGTACTTGCATCGACCTGACAACGGATAACTGAAGTTTGACCAAGAAGACAAAGAAACAACAATGGACGTACTGTCAGTGTGAGGGACTTGTGTAGTTGAGTTGTCGCCACTTTGGGAAGGAGAAACTGACGCGTTCAAGGTCCAATTAAATATACAGGTTAGCAGAGGGTGCTCTGACTGATGGGTGCCTTGAAGGATCACTCAGGGGATTCTCTCCAGTCTCCAAAGTCTAATTAAACAGACAGGATTGGAAAGGACACTGTAACTTTGTGGCATAGACTTTATTGCCATAAAATCTGGGTAAATGTTCTATAATATTGCAATAGTTCTCTTTCGAAATCTCAACTAAATCTCATTTTGAACAATATTTGATGTACCTAACTAATCTGATTTATGAAAATTGTTTAAAATTATTAATTCAATAGTGGTTTTTTTTAAATATCTATATTTTTTGGAAATTAGCCAAAACAGTTCATGAAATGTGCTTTTAATTATTATAAACTCGTTGAGATATTTTAAATTTATCATAAATGTTATGTTGTGGTGGCATTATAATATTTTTAGTTGGATGAAGTTGTTTGGACTTACAAGTGTTCAGTTCATTGGGCCAGGGAGGTAGCGAGTAGTGGCTATAGAGCCTCCGGCTTGAGGACCAGTATCGTTCTCTCTCCTTCCTTCTCTTTAGGCGCGTGCCTTTCCCGCCAATTCTCTCTTCCAATCTTCTCTTTACAATTATAACTTTGGCCGGATTCAGGTGGGCGTATTTCTTCTTCACCAGCGCAGTCACTTGGATTCCTTCAGTATTAGACAGCCTGGAGTATTATATCCCTTCGTCTTATTAACCTCGCTCCATAATTTCCATCTACCTTCTTCCTTCTCTTTCCTGTTTTCAAGATTTATGTTTCATCTTCCTCTTCACATCTGATAGCCTTATTTTTTTTTTCTTTTTCTTCATTTCTCGCTTCTTCTATAACTTAGTATTCCTCCAGTGTACACATACAACGTAATATTCACCTATTCTAAGGATTGCTCATACTAAATATTCTCTTCACATATATATAATTATCTGTTTGTTTTTTTTTCTTTATTTCGTATACTCTGTTTTAGTGTTAAAAGTTCATGAGTTAATGTTTACTAAAAGGGGGAAATTACAAAACAGCATATGTCATTTCCTGTCAAATTATTATATCTGTTTAATTTCCTGTGTTTTTGTTGAAATTAAATCATTGTCCGCAGCTTTTTCTTAGAAAGTATCTATATATATATATCTATATAATATAAATAATTTTTTTTTTACGTTCTCTTAAGTCCTTCAATAAAAATTTATAATATCCATCATTTTACTTAGACGCAAGTAGTAACTTGTGATACAAAACTATGTACAAATTTAATCACAAATAACACAGATCAATATTAACAACCCATCCATTTTTGCCATTATCCCGGCTACTCCAAACAATTCCTATCCGAATCCTTACTACATATTCCAAACTCCCGCAACTTTAAAAAAAGTGGCAAACAAATCAAATACTTTTCCACTTGTAATAATATTTGTATAGCTCTAAACAAACATACTCGCCAGTAATTTATTCTACTTAATTTGAAATTGTCGCAGCTCGCTATACATATTTTTCTGATCACTCCCATCCTTCAACCAGATTTTTAAAGTTTAAATGTATTATCCTTCCACATCCATTTGTACGTTTTCAACATACCATAACCCTTCACTAAATAAATCCTTTATCTTTTTTTAATACATATAATCATTTCGTTTATTCCATGTTGGCTTTGTTTAATACTTTAATTCTTGATTTAAAACTAGAATTCTTATGTTTAATCTATTCAATCAATTTTGTATTACATTCTCTTACTCCTAGTAAGAGGATGTATTGTAATTGTTCCAAATTTTCGATATCGAGTTTTCACCGGAAATATCCGTTTGAGGTTCCCTGATTCAAAAAAAGTGGTTTTTAACAAATGATCTGTATGTCTGTTTGTGTGTGTATGTATGTATGTATGTATGTATGTATGTGAACGGCATAGCTCAAAAACCTACAAAGTTCAAACTTGATATTCCGTTTAGGTATCACCATGGAATCTGTCAAAATTCCTCAACCGGAAGTACCACTTTACTAGTGTTTTTTTTTTTTACTTTCTTGCGATTTTCTCAAAACTGGCTCCGACAATTTTCCTCAAGCTTGTTACATTAACTACCCATACAATGATCTACAGCTTTTATTTAAAACATTTCTCTAGGAAAATTCATTTCTAGAAGGGGAAGGGGTGGGGTTAGGTTTTGGCCCTAAAGTGCTATTTCAGTTTACAATACAATTCTATTATCTAAATAATATTAATTAGAATTGAATGTGTTGTTGAAATTCCGAGTTTTAAAAAAATCGGGATGATCGGGAAGTGCGTTTTTACTGAAATGTATTTTTCAGTTTTCTGGTATTTTCTCAAAAACGACTCCACAGATTTTCTTTAAACTAGGAATGTGAACTACACATATAAAGGCTACAACTATTATTTGAAACATTTCTCCTGGTAATGCCATTTAAGGGGGCTTTTTGGGGGAAGGTTGGGGTTATATTTTTTCTCTTAAGTGCTATCATAGTTGATTTATACAATTCTACCATCCAAACAAAATTAATTAGAAATAATAGATGGCGAAAATTCCGAGTTCAAGAAAATTAGTAAACCGGAAGAGCGCTTTTACTAAACATTTTTTTTCATTTTTCGACGAACTCTAAGGAATTTCATCAAATTTGCTAATTACAATTTTGTAACTGGAGTAAGAGAAAGTTGCGTGAGTGTTTCACAGCAGATTTTTTCTTTATGTTTAATTGAGAAAATTATTTAACTATCATTTTCCACATTAATTATTTTGTAACACACCTACATTTATCGAATAAATTAGGCAAAAGAAGGGCAACCAGCAATGGTACCTGAAATATATGGCAAGTAAGGAATGGTTTTTTTTATTCTTTAAAAGACTCCTGATTTTCACATCATTTTTAAGCAGTAAGCATTTGTTCCGTTTCAGAGCATCGTTCTCGCATTAGCACAGCCATTATATCGCACCATTACTGGCCAGATATCTCTTGGCCCTCCCCTTCTCCTCTACCAGGAGGTTGCTTATTGAGTATTTTTGTCTTAGGCATATTGTCCATTCCTAAGACAAATTACAACAAAATTACAAAAATGTCCAAATTACCACAGCCTTCTTTCATCAATTATGTCCAGAATCATCTTTTTCGCTGCAGTTGTCTACCTAAGGATGGCATTCGAAAACCAGTTAAGCACCTCCTCCATAATGCATTTCTGTTGCAATCAGGGCACTGCGTAGCTTCGATCTATGCGGAACCAGGCTTTCCACTGAGGAGATATAGAATAGAAGAGGTCATGGGGTGGGTCACGATTCTAGGCACTGCAGCCAATAGAGATTTATCTATTGTGCCAACCCCAGTAGGTCCCCTCTTCATGAGGTTGAAGGCTTTCCCAAACAGCTCTTTTTGCGCTTATTACCTGTGGTCTTAGTGTACCAAAGGTCTCGTAGTGCAATCTAGCCGGTTGCAACACAATCGAACAATAGGTTGTGAGGCCGTTTCCTCCTCCTCTTGGCGTAATCTACACAAAGGTTCCGAGTTATTTATCCCCACCTTATGTGCGTGTTTCCTGAACCTGCCATGCCCCTTGAAAAAGGCCTCTCTCTAGATTAATCTGTTTCCTTCCTAACAGAGAGTCTCTCGGTTCGACATCATCATCTTGCTGTATTTGGTTCCTTGACGTAGTTTCCAGATTATGTCGTGCTCCCTCTGGAGTCAGTCTCCGAGAAATACTGTCCCTTAGTTATCTCTAGGACAGGTTCTGGATCACAGAACGGAGAATTACGCCCCATTCCTGGCCAGATGGTAGTCTATTTTATTACCTCTAATCCCCAAATGTCCCGGCGTATACTGAAAAACCGCTTCAACCGATTCCTTAAGCTTGATATAATTGCACATACTTATATGGTATGATAATTTTATTTGAAACATCACTCCCGGGATAACCTTTTCCAATCCCTTCTCTTCCTTTTTCAGGTTATGAGTAATATTAATAACGATAAATACTGTTTGGAGGCTGACAGTAATCTGAGATAGTCTCTTGCGTGTTGTTATTATTAAGTTTGTGTAGAGAGTTGAAAGGTCGTGTAGAGAGTTGACTTCAACTTTAATTTCTGTCACGCGCCATATTGGTACGTGTGATTCTAGTGGAATCAACCATTGCGGTGCGTGGCAAAAACTTGTTAATCTGACGATAGATGAGATTCCGAAACCAGTCATAAATGACAAAAAAAAAAAACGTGTTAGGTCGGATAAAATCTCAGAATTATAAATGTTAAAACTCAAGTTTCAAAAAATCCATTGGAGGGTGAGATCTGCTACATGGCCGGCCATCTTTCTTTTACACATATTTGTAAAATAAAATGGCAACACAATCGTAAACTTTGAACTTACACTTGTTGCTTAATAATGAGATTCTAAAGATAAAATCGATTACATACCCATTCATTATTGTCTTGCCTAATATATTGTAAACTGGTCAAGGTCAAACTTTTTCATTGTAAAGGCCGTATGACATTAAATAAATAAAGATTGTTTGTAATCTAACGGGATCTCCCTTTTTGTGATCATCATATTTTTATTAAACACTCTGCATATAAATTGAATAGAACTTGGTCACAATGGCTTGATCCTCAATTATTATATTGGTCACGTTTTAGAGGTGACCAACACAATGTAGGAGGAACAGAAGAGGGGCCTATCTCAATATTTATCACATCTTATTAAAATTAACCTTTTATTTGAGGGGAGAATTTTAAAACACTTGTATTTTTAATTTCTTTATCTATTAGTTTAATCGTTTGCATTTAGTATTAATCTTTATTAACTGAATTCACCAAACGTTTCCTAAATGCAAATACAACATGTTTATGAGTCGAATCGCTTTTGGATTTCATCATTTTAGTTTTTTTTCCACTTATTTGATGCAGTACGTTACGGAGCAGATATTCATGAAAATTAGCTGACAAAGTGTCGGACAATCGCTTGGTACAATCTTTGCAATATTTACTACAAGAACATAATACTTGGCTCTATGTGCCAATTCCTTAGCAAAGCTTTGTAACGGCAGAATGGCTTTTTAGCCTAACTCCCAGTTCTATCACAATTCCCATTAGATTAAATACTGAGGGAGTTGGTATTAAGCCTATGCTACTTACAGTTTAGAGTACCCACTCCAGTCCTGTTGTTTAATTAGTCTTGAGAGTCTGGGGAGATACTTCTGGGCAATGCTTGAAAGCGCCCACAATTTAGGCACCCTCCGCAAGCCGGACTGTTTAATCTTAGTCTTAGTCTACTCTTAGTCTTAGGAGACCTGAGAGAGAGACGGTTGTGTGAAAGTTGAAGGTCAGTTTATCCTCTCCAAAGAGGAGACATTTCAGCCACAAAAGCTCCTCAGACAGACAGAGTATATGCAATGACGGTTTCTTCATCTCCCTGATAAAACCTACACAGGATATCCGTTGTCAGGACCATGCGATGCATGTGCTTATTAAGTTTACAGTGGCAGTCAGGTGGTCCACAGACATTTTTATGGCCGTTTCTTGGACTAATTCTGCGATAAGCCTGGTCGATTAGCTATTAATCATTTTTTTTTGCCCTGGCCTGGGGTTTTTACCTACCATTGCTGAGAACTATCGTTCAACCGTGTTGTGATGACTGAGGAGACATTTTGCAATATCGCAGAAAGGTTCAGATTCCAATAAGGGTTCCTATGGAGCTCTCACGGGCAAGGCGATCTGCCGTCTCTTTGCCCTTGTAACCTGAATGCGTGGGTGTCCAAACTAGGAAAACTTGATTTACATGCCTGCTACTTTCCAAGGCAGTCCCACATCAGCCTCGAACTAATCTTGTACGAGCTGTGACTGCTTCGCAAAGCAGCCTGGTAGTCTGAGTAAATTACGACATTGGAAATGTGTACCTGCCTGAAAGACTGTGGTGGCTAGCTTGCCTAGGCTTACCGAGATGTCACAGTTCGGATTATCCTTATACCCTCCTCCCCCCGGCTTCCATTCCTTCTTCCATCCTGAAGCCGTCCGTATACCACACAGAGTCATCTAAAATCGGCGGTCCATGCTTCGAAGCCCCTCTATCCGATTTTAGAACTTCGAAAGGCTTGTAAAAGTTATATTTAGAAGCCCTCCGAAACCCCGTAATTTCAATAAAAATAAAAAGTTATAAGAAAGCTCAAAGTTTACTACAGCTCTCCCAGAATATAATTTTCCTAGACAAATATTTTAAATACAAGTAGTAGGTTTATACCTAGGGTAAGTCAAATATAAACCGGACTTCTTCTTAGTGCCTCATCAGGCCGTCCCAAACAAGATCGGTTTTATTTATCTCTGCTCTGTTGGCGATAGCTTATCTCTGTTTAATCGGCAATTGTTTATCTCTGTTCTGTCGCCAGTACAGCCATGACTGAGCAAGACGTTATTTCGCGCGTTACACAACGTAGTTTTTAACTAACGAAGGTGTTAAACCAACGGAAATTTTGACTCGATTACAAGCACAGTTTGGTAAAGGTACCCTTTCTCGGACCCAAGTGTTTGATTGGGCTAAGAAGTTTTAAGGTGGACGTGAAAGTGAATCAAGGTCAGATCGACGCCCAAGATCAAGTGTCACAGATGACAACATCCGTGCAGTACGTAACCTTATTGAAAGTGACCGCCGCGTAAAAATCGATGAAATCGCTTCAGAGTTAG
Organism: Triatoma infestans; assembly: GCA_011037195.1. NCBI lineage: Eukaryota > Metazoa > Arthropoda > Insecta > Hemiptera > Reduviidae > Triatoma > Triatoma infestans. The sequence goes on from JAAEAF010009726.1 coordinate 56,380, forward strand.
GAATCAGCCTTGGAAGTGCTTATACCATAATCACAGATCATCTTGACTTCAGAAAAGTCTGTGCTCGATAGGTTTCGAGGTTACTGACCACAAATCAAAAAGAAGTCAGATTTGCAAATCACTGAGAGACTTTTGAATCAATTCCCGCCGGAAGGGGAGTTGTTTTTGAGCCGCATTGTGACATGTGATGAGACGTGGGTGCGCCACTACACGCCGGAATAAAAAATGGCGAGTAAGGAGTGGCGAAAAAAGATGAAGCATTCCCTTTGAAGGCAAAAACCCGTCTCTCTGACGGTCGCGACTGTTTTTTTGGGACTGGAGGGGAGTTTTACTCGTTGACTTCCTAAACGATCGACCCACAGTGAATTCCGCCTACTTCTGCCAGCTGTTGGAGTCAGCGAAAGCCGCCTACAGAACCAAAAGACGGGGTATTCCAATCAGAGATGTCATCCTCCTTCATGATAACGCCAAGCCTCACACGGCGACCTTGACAAAGGACAAATTGGTCGAACTGCATTGGAAAACCCTTGAACACCCCCCCTACAGTCGAGATTTATCTCCCTGTGACCACTTCTTGTTTGGGCCCTTGAAAGAAACATTGGGAGGAAAAAATGGTTTGAAAACGATAAAGCTGTCGAAGATTTCGTGCGCAATCGGCTGATGAGTCTATCTCAAAACTTCTTTGAAGAAGGGATCTTCAAGCTTCCAAAACGCTGGGAAAAATGTGTAGAGTGTAAAGGAGACTATGTTGAAAAATATTAAATGTTTTTTTGTAATTTCTTATCATAAATAAATATATACAAAAAAAAGTCCGGTTTATATTTGATTCATCCTCGTATATATGCAGTTTTGTCATGGTTGGGGTAAGCAGTGCTGGAAAGCATTAGAGATAATTTCCATAATATTCTGATGAAGGACTTGCATCATCATTTCTTCATCCATTTTTTAATAAAATTATTGATAGATCCCTGAATCCGGAATTTTATAGAAAATATCTCCATAGTTTTCCCTTTAAGCTTGGAATAATGTAAACCCATTTAGATTTGAAACATTTTTTTTATTTTTCAGAAAAGTTGATTATAAATGGGTTTTGGGAAATCTGTAACTTTAGATTGTAAGTCCTTAGATTCTAAGTCTGTTTTTAAAATTGTATAATTATTGTATTAAGTGCAGTATAACAGAAATTCATATTAGTGTTTTCAAATTAGTTTAATTAGATTGCAAAAAAAAAATAATTTGTAATTACATTATTGAATAACCTTCTATTAGAAGCCCCCGGATATGATGTCAGACACTAATTGGTCATTTC
>JAAEAF010009727.1:0-29987 GCA_011037195.1 Triatoma infestans
CCTTCACCACGAATAGCTCGATTAATGGTGATATACTTCATGGGTTCGTCTGGTTGCCCTTTCTTTTTACATTCCTTCAACCCAACCTCGCGATATTAAGTATATAAATTATGTCTCGAACTACAAGTCATCGTTAGATTCTGAAGTGTATCTTGACAATTCCAAAAGCGCAGCTTGGATATGAACAAAACTAATTACCTACCTTCTTTTTTCTAAATGTTAGAGGGCAAGAAGGATCACTGTGATCTCCTCATTAAAAGTTGAACCATTTGACCAGAGGAATACATTCCAGAATAACCATTTTCATAGCCATTGATTGCGGACTCATCTATTATTCGTGGAACCTTGCCGTCCACGGATATCATTCATTTAAGTTTACTTGAACAAAAATTTTTAATTCAACGTCCATAGCACGTTTTTCTGGACGGACTAGGCTGTATCAGATGGGTTTTCATTAAGGGTTGGGGTACTTTTAGGTAATCAAAGTACTACTCCATAGGTTTTAAATATTTCGATTGCTTTGAAACTGCGGTAACTCAGTCTAGCATCACAAACAAGATTTTCTGACACCACATAAGCACACAATACCCAAAGGCCTTTGATGTGTCTACTAGTTGGACTCTGTGTACCCATAACCAGGCCTAGCTCATCGCCATATAAATTCAGGCACAGACTGTGTACACTTGACTGACCTAACAGACACCAATGCAGCTTCAATCGTTTTTCTTACGTCATAGTGGATTTGACTTTGTAAGCTGTTCTTTCTACACTCTCTTTTGCCTAACCACTGAACCATTATCTTGAATTTTTACCAACACTAAACCTTAGAAAAGGCAGATAGATATTTGAGCTACTCATTTCGGTTACAGAAATCAAAAGATTGTGACAATTAGATGATATATGTCCACAGATCGAAGAAATCTGATCATAACGCAGACGTGGACCAAATTATGTAGAAAGTTCTCTTAGTTTTTGTAATTTGAGACTGGACTTAGTATAGTAAAACTTCTAATTTGCTCCTCAACTCTTGCAACGATAGAAAGAACATTTCTTTTTTTGCCGTAAAATCATAAAATTTTAGGATAAGTACTACCAAAGCGAATGCTAAGGGATTAGCTCAGTGGTAAAACGCTTGATATCCACCCGGAGGTTTCGGGTTTATGTCCAGCAGTGCTGACCTTAGATTTTCTCTTGCTAGATGCCTCTACAGCATATTTCCGTGGTGGACATTGAGTCTGTAACTAGAGAACACTGCTTGGAAACCAGCAGAGCACCTTGATAGCTCCGTTGGGCCTAATAGATCTTTCAGGTATATCTGGCACTATTACCTAAAAGGAAAAAAAAACTTGTTTGGAACACTCACGCGGCTTTCTCTTACAGCATTTAATACAGTTACAAAATTGACAAATTTTCTTTGAAATTAGAATTTTTTTTTCAGAGCTCTAACATAAATATACAAGGGTAGGGACTACGTGCTGGTAGGATCCTTGGCTCAGATAGTCTTTCCAATGCAGTTATACAAGACAGCATCAAGAACATTGAAGGAACTAAAAGCAAAAAATTAAAATTTCCACAATAAATTCTTTGGAAACCGCAAAAATAAACTTTTTCAAAAAATGTTTCAAATAAAAGTGATACGTTTATATCTGTCAGCTGATAGCAGTGTCACTGTTTACAACAATTAGCATTCCAACTTTAAAGAAAAACATTATAATACTTTTCGAGAAAATAAGAGAAAACTCAAAAACTTATTCCGGATTTTCATAATTTTTGAAATTCTGCCAATACTTATAATGTATATTATTTAATTTTTATATCATATTGTAGCAATTGTTGGCCGTTAGATTGATGAGAAGTATCTGTTGGTTGGCTGATCGGCCGAAGGGTATCATAAGAAAACACCAAAACATTTTCTTTCAAGTGTTTTTTATTAGTAACCCGACGTTTCGACAAACATTGTTTGTCTTCTTCAGGGGCTATCTTAGATTATTTACGAATACTTGTATACTTAGTATTCAGGAGACCTAAAAACATTTAATCATGCACCATTAAAACAATATATAGCCATTGCTGCTAGCCATTTCTTCAGAGATCTTGGCGGCCCTGCAATTATTCCAGCCTAGCAGCATGAACAAACACTCACGCTGCACTTAGGGACTATGGAGGTAATCGATGCGTACAGCTGCTTAGTTTTAGCTACCCAACGGAAAATTTTAGCTCATAACTACGGAATGCATACTATGTATACTATTCATCCATGTTATTCTACTTGCAGATGACCAAATTCTAAGTAACAAACACTAACACCTTACGGAGCCAAAATAGATATTTTGGGCTGCAGTGAATATGACTTTATAGCAGTTCCTTCTAATACATAGCCACATCCAAGTTCTTCTAATCTAAGTGAACTGGTAGACAGAAGTTTTCCTGATGCTTCGGATCAGAGACTTTGAAGATATAATTCAAGTATGAAGATGCAAGTAGAAGTTTATTTCCTAGAGCTCGAATCCAGGTCGAAACAAATTCGAATTACTTTTAAACCTAAACTCAACTTAAGCAGTTGAAGTCGCAAATTTGAATAAAAAAATTTTCGAACATTGACCATGCTTTCCAGGACATTTCACTTTGTGCTCTTCAGTTAATTTTTGGGTGTTTGGTTAAATTAAATGACTTCTAATATCAATAATCTATACAAGAAGTAACAACACTATGATTTTTTGAGAATTAGTGACTAGTTGTCGAACTTCCCTTTTTAAATTTGAATTATACTTTTCGCCTGCTGGTCCTACATGCTTTTTCAAGCTCTACTAAATTTTGTTGAATATTGTGCGAACTTATTTATTTTTAATTCCTGCTGTCGAAGTTATCATTAATTAAAGTGGACCCTTGATGGTCTATCACTTTAGAATAGTCTTCGTTTGTTCTACCATCTTTCTCTATAATAATTGTATCAAACAGATAGTCAAAGCGATTATCAATTTATCATTGTAAATGATAACTTATTAACAAATCCTTGCAAAAACTTCAGAAAATTGTTTTCTTCCCCCCCAATGCTTCGCCAGTCTTTAAAAATGGAATATAGTATATTAACATACTTTTATTAAATTATAAACTAAAAAGAACACTTGTTTTCAAGGTGATATTATAGTAGTTTACCATGTTTGAACATAGATATATTTTGAAATGACGATTTTTTTTTTTCATTTATTTTGTTTTCTCCAGCAAGCAAAAGCAGAACAAGAAGAAGAGTTTATTAGTAATACGCTGCTTAAAAAAATTCAGGCCCTTAAAAAAGAGAAAGAGACCCTGGCTCATCATTATGAACAGGAAGAAGAATGTCTTACTAATGATTTATCTCGAAAACTTACTCAGGTAAGTTAATTATACATGTGTAGTCCTTATGCTTACAAACCTAAGATTATTATGATTTAAGTTCCTAAGTTGTTCAAATAACAAGTAGCCGGCGATTTGTAAATCCAGTCATAAAATCTAGAAAACAATATTTAGAAACTTGAAAGATGCGAACTGATAGTAAGTGATACTTACTATATGTTTATGTATTAGAAGATACGATTAAGTTTACCTTAATTTGGTAATTGATCTTTATGCTCACTTAAATTAGGCATTATTTACTTCTTTGCTTTACTATTAACAATAATTTGTACTACCTAATGATTAATAACAAAGTCAAATTTGACAAATCTGGTAACAGTATATTTTTTATACTTTTTATAGTCAGTATTTTTAATATCGTTTTAGCTAAGACAGGAAAAATGTAAGCTAGAGCAGACTCTTGAGCAGGAACAAGAGTGCCTTGTGAATAAATTAATGCGAAAAATAGAAAAACTTGAAGCAGAGACTTTAGCAAAACAAAGTAATTTAGAACAGCTGCGACGAGAGAAAGTAGGTTCATTATTTAAAAATCACTAATAGTCATAATAAATAATAATGTAATTGACATAAAAATACTTCATCTTTCTTTAAGGTGGAACTAGAAAATACCTTAGAGCAGGAACAGGAGGCTCTAGTTAATCGATTATGGAAACGCATGGATAAATTAGAGACTGAGAAAAGGTTAGATTCAATATAAACGAAAAAATAAACTATAATTTTTATTCCAGCGTAAGAAAGTGTTCTGGACTTTATACCTTTTTTTAACTAGACATCTTCTTTAAATATATATGTATAAACATTTACATATAAAATGATAAACATCCTCTCCTCTTTATAATTACAAAGTGAACACAACTTAATTTCTTGTTTAATTATATTTATTTAAGTTCAACAGCTCACATCTTATCTTAAATATCCAACTGGCAATGGATGTGCCCACTTCACTGTAAACGTAGTCATTACTATTGGATTCTAATTGTTTGTACCATAAATGATGTTCACTATTGAACTTCATTAAATTATACGTAGCCTTTAATTTCTCCATAATTTTTTTTATTACATTATCCACTTTTATCTGGTTGTTCACTAAACTTATTAAATTTACATCGTACGTGGAAGAACTACCATCTACCATCTACCATGTTGCTACCATCTTAGACGCATTGAATATTGAAGGAAGTGAAGAATGTATTTTAAGTTTTGGGTTCTAAGCTGCTAACTCTCCAGTTGGGTAAATTGCAGATTTTTTCCAATTTCTGTTCCTTTTCCTAAACCTGTAGAGAATTTTCTTTGGGTGCTTGGTATATTGCTTTCTTATCCCTCCAGGCAAGTGTCGCCATATAGTGACGAAATTATTCTATAGAGCCTAATTCAGCAGCTAGGCTCAACGTTTGTCAGACTTGATTGAGATTTACAAATTACTGAACTGCAGACTCTAGTAGTAACATTAATAAATCGAGGTAGATTATTGCAGCTGAGTGATCTGGTAAATCTCCCGCGATGTGCGCGTCTACGAGGGAAAAATTCTTGCTTGTAACTTTTTGCTGTGGGGATCCCCTTTCTTTTACTTATTCAATGTATGCATAGCGGGGGGTGGGGGTGGGGGGTGTGATGCACTGAAATTCAAAAACATCCAACATCCGTATCGAAAGAAATACTTGGAAAGTATCTCCTGTTTATTTGTAATATAATAATTCAAAACAATTACTAATAATTGCATAAATCCGTAGTGATCTTTTCTTAATTTAATAATTGATTTGCCTCTGTTTTCTTCTTCCTGTTTATAGAACTTTGCAGATAAAATTGGATCAACCTGTTTCTGATCCGGCTTCTCCAAGGGATCTTAGCAATGGTGATACAGCCAGTAATTTGAGTGCCCATATTCAGCATTTAAGAGGAGAAGTATCTCGATTAAGAGCTCAACTAGCACATGCACAACAAGAACGTAATACCACATTTTGCAGTAATTATAAAAATTAGAATAACATAACTGATAACTCTTGTGTTTATAAAATGTTGTTAACCTATTGCAGATACAGAAAAAATGGAAAAATTTGCCAAAGAAGAAAAACATGTGAAAGAGGAAAATTTAAGGTTACAGCGTAAATTACAGTTGGAAGTGGAAAGAAGAGAAGCACTTTGCAGGCATTTGTCTGAATCTGAAAGCAGGTAAATCATATTCATTTAAATAGGATAAAATTAAAAACAAACTAAACAAAACAAATAGTTTCCTGCGATCTCATTGCTTAATAATACCAGCTTTACGGCTTTATGGATCTGCAGGAGATCAAATTTTGTTACAGGTGTCTACACGATAATATGCAAACTTTCTTGTGAATATACACAAATTGAAAGAATGTGATGGAATTGTGTGATGTTATATTCTGGAGATTCACAATAAGATTTTTGAATGTCACGATTAAATTATTAGTGATAATTCGTTTCATATATCTAGATAATATTATTTAAATAAAGAAAAATTAGCCAGCTTCACTTATTTAAATCTTTTAAATAACTTAAACAGAAAAAAAAATTCTGATATTTAAGAAATGTATATACATATATATCTTAAGTGCTTAATAATATAATTTTTTTTATAATTGCTAGTGGTTTTCTTCATTTTAAATAAAAATAATTTCCTTATATTTATTTGAATTCCCAGTTTAGAAATGGAAGAGGAGCGTCATTATAATGAAATGGCTTCCGGGGGAACCATAAGGACTAGGACAGAATCCAGTCCTGGACCTTACAATCCTTCACCAGCATCTTCTCGTCCATTAAGTCCTGGAGGTAACAACAGTGATGCTTTTATAACAACGAAATAAATTTGTAATAACTTCAACTCTTTTTTTCTTCACTATTAATATTTAAAGTTGCGTCGATTTTTAAGTATTAATTTTCAAAGAAAAAGAACTACGCCGAGCATAAGTATACTGTAATCTTCGTTGGGGACATTTAAATACCTGCCTAGTATTTTTCTATTGAACGAGCGGAAGAGAGGAATTTTACATGATGAGGGACTTAATACTACAAACGAATTAAGTTATAAATTTCTAAATTGTCAAATTGTAGTAATAATTCCCAACAGGAAAATGTAATTATTAACTAGAATAATTGTATTGTAGTTTTTTGTTTTGTTTATAACTTCCATCTTATGCCATTTAGAATTTGATATTTCCTTTAAAATTTTTACTTTTGTATCGTAATTGCTTTTGTAATCCTGGTTAACAATGTTTGATGATTAAGTGTTGCTGATTTCCGTTTAATTAAGTATGATTCACCATTTCGTTATCAATGCTGGAATCAATAAGTTGATTATATCGTAATGAATTTAGCGCAGTTGTAAGGGTACAGCTCGAATTTCAGACAAAGCGGTATTGTTAATCATGCACAGCAGAAGTGCTTTTTAGTAAAATGAAAAATCGGAATTCATCAGAAAAAAAATTCAATTTCTACAAGAGATCTACTATTAAAGTAACTGAATTCTTATGAAATATTTAACAAGATAACAGAGTATATTAAATGTATGAATGTGGTGTAATTACAGATAAGAATATTTTTCTTTATTTAACGCTTTGTCGATTAGTACTAATCGACACCTAATTACCTTTGGCTATGCGGTAGGGCAGAGCATTTCTTTTAAGATTAATGATTGCGTATCTAGACTTGCATAAAAAAACGAGTATGTAACAGTAAAGCGGTGCGGATATCTCTGAGTCGTGGCTGAGCAGCATTCTGTATAGAAAATGGACTGAGCTTATAAAAAAACACCAGTTGTTCTGTACACCAGCTTCAACAAAACTGTTCATGTGGTCTTGAATTGCTGTTCATGTTTACCCCCACCCCCCCGCATGTTATCCCGTTAGAATAATATGCATTATTACATCTTTACTAAAATATATGTTTTCGCGGAGAAGAAGTCAGTATTGCTGCTGCTACTTAAGCGTTCCAGTTTTGCTGCCTGTCTATTTCCAAATAGTCAGCTTTTATATATTTTTATGCTAAAATGAGCTTTTAAAATCAGCTTTTCTTTCAATGATTATTTGGGATTGTTTCTTCATATTTGGAAGCTTTATTTCCCAGACTAGCCGTTTTTAATTCTCCTAAGAGCCCTATTAGAACAACCTTTTCCAAGGTTCCACACCTTTAACAACTTCAACGTCAGCAGGATGGATCTAACTTTACTGTCAAAATTGGATGCTACCTAAACTGCTTTGCTATAAACATGTGTACAGAGGTTAAAAGAAAAGAGCTCATAAAACGTTTCCATGGCTCAGGCCTTTAAGTTAAACTCAGGAGTTAATACTTTGCGTACGGTTTGAAGCAATTGCAGCCTGATATAAGAGTAATTGGAGTACGATTAGATTGAATAATTTATGGAATGAACCTCTGGGCCCAGCCGCTGAAACCCCAGATGATCTAATCGCACAGTTACAGTCAGAGGGGTCTCGGATTCTAGATCTAGCACTAACTCTGAGTATAGTTTCTTAGATTATTTGTAAAAGAGGTCTGGTGAGACATCCTTATTTTCTGATAACTGGGATCAATCAATAGTTGATAAAATATTCGTTTGTAAAAAATGTTTAAGTGGCAATAGTTCATTTGCTTATTGCTAAAAAAGAGGTCATAAAACCTTGATTCTTGCCTAGCGATATATTTTATTACAAGATAATAAATGTTTAGTTTCAGTATGCAATGTATTACCTAAATTCTGTTGCATAGAATTGGATGATTAAGAATCCCATTTGACAAGATTATAAAACAAGACAAGATAACTTGTTCATGAAAAAAAAAGTGTAAGAACTTGGTTCCTCTGACTCGAACATCTCTTAGCCCAGGTAGTAAAGGATCAACATTATAGGATATACATTACTCACATCTTTGCTTATGGATGTTGGAATTCATTGAGGAAATTCTTCATATTTCTCTGGTTCTCCTTAAGGTAGCTTCAAAAGGATTCTGTTTGGAACACCAATTGCAGGAGCGATTTAAAATGCTTATATGAAGCTAAGCAAACAGCACAAAAAAACGTACAAGATAAGTTCAAGTAGATACAAGATTTTGTAATTTAAGAAGGTCTCAGAATGGTAACAGAGAAATACAGCCATACAACATCCATCCTAAGGTTATCCAGCAGATTCCGAAACAATAAAGTGAGTTCATTAAGACTGAGTAGGTCACATTTTACTGAAGGAGATTCATACTAATCTATAGTGTGCACTCTTCGAGGTCCATAAGTGGGAATTGCAGTCAACTTGAAAACCGAAGAAGACAGGAATAAGTAAAATATTATTTACACCCGTCACACATTTTTTAATTTTGATATAATATGAAAATTTTGACGCAGTGTCTTCATTAAAATCGAGGTATAAATTGAAAGTTATTTAATCAACTTACCACTTAAGTACAAATTACACTTAAGATTCACTTAAATAGAAGTAGAAAATAGAAGATTGCGCTTAAATAGAAGTCTCTAAGTCATGAACTTATATATTTATTCGTATTTTAAATAATCAAAAAGGTTTATTTTTGTTATTTTAATATAGGTCTGGGCAAACTTTTACATGGCTGGTCACAAAGCCCAAATTTTTAGAAGTCACAATGCTTTCCTTAAATCCCCGGTATGTCAATATAGGTAGAATTTTTTTTTCACATTAGCGTATAAATGGATATTATGGAGAAGATAAAATTGGATATGAAAAACAAATTTTTTTTTTAATAAAGCCTTGTTCATTTGTGGAAACGACATTTGGTGTAGGTATTACGAACTTTTCCTTCAGATTTGAAATAGATAAAGGCAGTTTACGAATAATAAGAGTATGGACTATAAAAAAGAAGTTTCTTTGGTCCGAAGAAGACAGATCTTCTCTATATTTTATTGATCTAATCTGAATATGAGAGAGGTGTAGCCTGAAGGGCCTGCAAAGCCCGATACTATATCTGTGGGATCCAAAATCTGTCTTCACCTGGATTTAAAATGAATTATCAAGATCAGTTAGTTTATTAAAGTACCCAAATAGTTATTAAGTTCATTTTCATTAACGTTTGACACCAGAAAACAGTATAAACTAAATAAATTGAAAGAAATAGTACTAATAATTGTAAAACGTAATTTTTCTTATAAATTTCTTAATAATATCTATTTACTCCTTGAGCTGTCAGAAGGCTTCATGTGTATATAGGGACCCAAAATTGCCTTGGCTCACCTGATATGACCACCGAGTTGAAGATCTGACTCAGTCTCTTGAAATCTAAATCTCAAAATTTTACAGGCTGCCATGAAAGAAGAAGCATCGGACATAGATAGTCCCATTTTCCAAAAACTTTTTTCACAGTTTTATTTTTTTTATAAATAAGTATTTTAGGGACCGCATGAATAGCGCCAAGCCATAGTTTGCCTGGACCACTTTAGGCAGTCCCAGTTCCTTCATGTAGATATCAATCGCTATAGGGGTAAGTTTGGTTATGATAGAATATGTTTCAGCTGTTGGTAATCGAGAAGTAGGCAACAGGTGCTATGCTTGTGGATCATATTCAAATGTCTTCCTAGCAGGTAGTTCTTCACCACCAGCCCCTCCTTTGGGCGTAAGTGTTACATTTGAATGTACTTAGAATAATATAAGATTTCTATATTGTTTCCTATATTATTTATTATTAAAATTGAGACGATATATGTTTAGGGACATCATCCCCGAGCGGTACAGAGAAATCCAGAAAGATTTATTAAACCTGCGATTCCTCCGCCTTACACTGTTGGTGCACCTTGTTCTCCATCGCCAGCTCCAGCTTCTCCTATGGATACAAGCAAATGTTAGGTTGGTTCGACCATGTTTTTGAATCAACCTTTTTGTCTTTAAATAATATATGCTTAACATTAATATTTTTGTTTTTATGTAATATAAACTTTTCTAATGCATAGTCAAGCTGTAATTCACAAAGGAAATGGTAATATATAGATTAATATGGGATAGAAAATTAGGTTTGTGATCATATTATGAATTTTCTTAGTGTGCTTTTTGTTGCTCAAAGAGATTCAATTGATATCTCGTCCTGTATATCTCTTGCCATCACTTTTTAAAAATTTGATATAATATTTGATGAAGTATATATATATAGGGAAATAACTCGTAAATATGATTGTTTGGAGCCAACCTCAATGATCGTTTTATTAATTTTTCAAATGATTTTTGTTCAAATAAGGATTTCTCTCAAGATAATGCAAGATTGGCTTCAATTTTTAATTTCATTTTAATATGTGCGAGAACTACAAGTATATAACCTATTTACAGCCGCAGAAAGGGCCGAAGTAATGTTCAAAATATGTTTTATTTTAATACGTGTGTCTAGGCCAGTGGTTCCCAAATTATATTCCCTAGAATTTTGGCCATCGTAAAATTTAATGGTTAAATTTCAAAATAAAATACTTTTATAGGAAATCTATCAAAGTGATAAAAGCCGTATTTTTTCACGAATTAGGAATCCAGTTTTCATTGTATTTGTAACATTATATTCTTCTTAATGAGAGTGTAAAAATTGTCAATTAAGGTAAGTCTAGTTTACACCAATGAAGACTGTAAAAACAGATAGGGGGAGACATGCAGTCAGTCGCTCCGGCTTCACGCAGAAATCAGATATCTTCGTGAGACTCTGCTTCATGAGAGCGTAATGAGCCTCAGATTTCTCTGGAATTGCTAAAACATCGAATTTTGGGGAGATTTAGTGAAAATGCCAGCCTCAATGCACCAACCACATTCATACTGAAAAAAACAATACCATTATCGATATAACTTAGCTTCTGGATTACATAATCTTTATCTCCAATAGATCATTTCTGTAGAAAAATTTGTTTGCAATCGAAACTGATGTGGAAAAACACTTACGTGATAGTTTATGTAGATATGCGAATTCGGTTTTTCAAACTATACTTAACAAAAAAAACAAAATTTAAGAAGTAGTTTGAAATACGTCCTGGTATCAGCTGCCGAATATAAAGCCCAATTTCAAGACTATTTGAAAGTAACACTTTCATTAATAAGAAAAAAGTTGCTTTCCCTTGGAGAGAAAAGTAATTTCAATGCTGACAGTGTCTATTATTTAAATAAAGTTACTGAAAATATGAAAGTAAAAGTAGCTGTATTAAATATTTAACATTTTTTTAAATTAATGTAACATTAAAATTATATCATTAAATATTAATGTAACTATAAACTTTACCGTTTTCATTAGACTTCTAATCTTTCATATTATTTTTATAATCTTTCTTTTGATAGATTTAACTGTTGCAGGAAAAAATAAATAGATAATTGTTATTATTACCGCTCTAGTTCAGCTGCCACATTAGCTTCATCATATATTTTCTTGGACAGAATAAAAGTTTTGTTTTCATATTGTAGTTGCTTTCTTTTTAAGTCACACATAATATGCAAACAACTTAGGATTAAGTTATAGGTGCATGAAACTTTTGTAGGTTTCACAGTGTTCATATAAAATATAGGCTGCAATTTGGGAGAAGCGAAATACAAATCCTTAGCAATCTGTATGCAGAAAAAATTTGGGAATCACACTTATCTAGAGTCAAAACTTCTTTTTTCTTGATTAGGTATCATCGATATAATTATATTATCTCAGCAATAATAATCTACTTCCAAGCAAATTATCAACGTTAATTCTAATTCAGAAAACAGCTTAAAAAAAACAAAAAAAAACTTAACAATTTCATTTTAGATATTTTATTTTATTTTTTATTTTTTTAGGTGACAAGAAGTATAGTTTATTATGAAGCATCTTTCTTAATGAATTTAGGAGATGTAACCTGTATATTTATTAACGTGTTTCCCAGTGTCATGATCTTTTATAGCTGTGGAATTTAAACCTCTTTACTGGAAGCTTTTCAAAGACAGCCAATCACTTTATTAATAATATACATTTATAAAAACTAACAAATTATTAACATTATTAATCAGTTGCATATTACTTTATAAGAAGATATTTTTTAATCAATTTATTGTAAAATTGATAATGGATCAGCATCTCTTACAGCTTCTTTCTTATATGCTATCTAATTTTTTTTTGTTTTGTTTTTTTAGGCTTTATATTCAAGTAAAATTGTAACACAGAATGCAATGTTTATATTTAAATAAACTTGCTCGTATCTTGTTGCATTTATATTTGGGATGATTTACTGTTTCAAAATAAAAATAAAATAAAAAAATATATAAGATTAATGTTATGTTAATGTTTAAACTAGTACATATTAATTATTGCATCAATTCGTAGTTGTTTTTTTTTCTATTATTTTCATATCTTTATTCAGTTCAGTGACAACATTTGAATAATTCAGCATTTTCGTTTATTTTTTGTAAACAATTAAAATAAAGAAAACTTATTTAATGATTTGTATTTGTAAAATGGTTTCAAAAAAGTGAATATATATATATATTAATACAAATTTTAAACTGTGATGCGATTATTTTTACATAATTTGGCTGTTTTGTATATTGTTGTACTGTATACTATAATTAAATAATTACATTTTTAAAAACTGTTAAAAATACATTTTCATAAAAAAAAAAATGAGTTTCTTCAATTTTTTTAAATTGATATCAGTGAAATGAACAAAACCCTTCTTTAATCGCTTTATCAAAAAAAAAAAAATTAATGTAAGCACTGTGATAATATTGCTGTAATATATTTTCCAAAAAAAAAATCTTGTGTCTGTAGATGCTAGTTTTTTTTATTTTTCTTTTTTTCTTACCCATATTAGAAATTTGAAATTGTTCACATATATATATATATATATATATGTGTGTAATATACACCAGCAGTGTGTGTGTATACACTATCTTAGTAGAAAAAGAAAAAAACACCTTTACTACTTTCAATTGCACATTATATTATTCGCACAATATGAGTCAGACGAGGCAAGATTCAACTAATGTTTTAAAAGTCATTAATTAGGAAAAATAATCACTTAATTAGAATTTAATAAAAAAAGGAAATTAGCAATCGTACAAGGATAGCTCAGGGGTAGCGTGAAGATTTCGTTCGAGATCGTTGTAGTGCAGAAATGCTTCCTTCCTATGATTCTCTTCAGCTCATTTCCTCGTGATGGGCAATGTGTGTGTAACGAGAGAACATGCCCGGAGGCCAGCAGTGCACTGAATAAATTTTAAGGTCATAGTGCACTAAATCTCGAAAAAACCAAATAGTTCTTTAGCTGGTTTGATCGCATTGCTGAAGAATATCTAGAGATTGTTGTATACATCATAGGATCCTTCTTTTCCATAATACTGACCAGTTTCGGATTTTCTTCCATATTCAGAGTCTGGTTTATTAAGTTTCTAAAGAGACGTTGACTAATCACTTTCAATTTTTACCACACACTGATGGTTTTCTCAAATAAATACATAACTTAAACAGTATACTGAATCGGAAAGAAATTTTCCTCACAGACTAGACTTTGGGGACTACGAAGTTGGGCATCCATTAAACTACCATTTTACTATTTTATCGACTATTTAATATTATACAAAAATATTAAACAATAACATATGTTATGAAATTCCAAGTTTGAAATTGGGGATTGCTGTAGAGGAGCAAATCGAGAGATTTTTTACTTTCTCTTACTGCTTACACTTGCTAGGAAGTATTGCTCTAAATATCGTGTTAAATTTTTCCGAAATTTAGTTTTTTATATGACCTAAGGCCAATAATTACAATGCACGGTTCCCTAACTATACATACGGCTGTCACTCAGAAAGTTTTGAGACATGAATAAACAAGTAAGCAAATTAAACTCATTCTAAATGTTTTGTTTTGTTTAGCAACTTGTAGCTTGCTTCAGGATGGGCATGATCGTTTTCAATATTGATTATGGTTAAGCATGAAATATTTTTAAGCAATGAAATAATAATAAATTCATGTTTCGAATCTTTGTTGTATCTAAATCTCTCTAAAAATATTTTCTATAAAAGAAAATGATTACCAGAGTTGAGGTTTAAGAAAGAACGATAGATAATATGATGATTCGATTAATTGATTCTTTTAATCGACTTCTGCTTGGCCAGTTCCACTTTAAACTAAAAAAATGCCCAATGTCTATGTAATTGTAAATATGATGTTAATATCTAAGAATAAAAGCATTTATACTATAACTACTTTTATCATTTCTTTTTCACTTTGTATTCTTAAACTTCCTCTGGACTTAAGGAAGCATTGAATTAATTAGGAAGTTTAATTAAATATAATGGTAGATTTTGATCGTGAAATATCTGCAATAGTAATTGCATTGTGCTGGCAACAAAAATAAGTAGCTACTGTATAGAAAATCCAGAACTGTTTTCTTCAAATTTGTAGTATTATTTTCTTATAATTATAATGTAAAAATATAAAATTTCTTGGCATACTCGTTAAGAGTAATGAACAATGTTTTTTCAACTCAACTGAAATCATTTTGGATTAAATCAAAAGATTGAAAATAAGATTAATTAGAATTCAAAAAGCAATTTGAACTATCTTCTTGCCAACACTGGAAAAAAGTGCTGTCCTGTAGCTTCATCAGCATCAACGTTTATTTTTCTTGAACCATTACCTTTCTTCAGGAACCATTGCTTACAACAAATTGTTGTGGTTCACTTCAGGTAAAAACTTAAAGATCAGTCTCCCCAAAAAAACATTTTCATGAAGTAGAAGTTGGACCCTGCGGGAGGAAGTTCCTCAATACTGAAGACTGTACAGCAAATTAAGTGCATACAAATTTGATGGTCAGATAATCATTTAGGACTCTGAGATAGCCAAGTGGCCCCCATTATGCATTAGCAAACCAAGTGTAGAAACTATAATAATGGAATATTTTATTCATAGTGGTTGGTTGGGTTCACAAAACTGGTAAAATAGAGATTTTTTCGTGATAGTCTGTTCCTTTTTGTAATCATCGACCAACCGATTTCGGGTCTTCGGCCCCTTTTCAATAATAGTTATGGCCTGTTTAATGATAATGAAACTGAAATGTTACATAATGATTTCAGTTTATTATGATCGAAATAATCATATTATGTGTATGAAACACATTCAATTAACCATTCAGGAAATATAATTTATAATTTTTATTTATATAATCTTTGCACAAACATGTCATAATAATGTAATGTTTTTTTAACTTGATAGAATCTAAGTACACAATAAGATATTTTTTTTTTTTGTTTACCGTCCATATTTGATTTTTTATTTTCTTATTTTTGTACAAATTCAGATTGTTTGCCAACAGTATAAACCTAAATTAAAAGAAATAAAAAAAAATTATTGGGTTTTAATTTTTGCATTATTCTTATCTTTTTTTTTTTTTAAAAAAAAAGAAATACATTTTTTTTTGGAGTTAAAAAATTGTACTCTGAAGGATTTGGTTTTATGTGTGCCACTTACATTCAATCAGTACTTCTTCTATTTTCTTTTTTTAACATAAATATTTTAGTTAATACTAAGGGTCCCGTTATGGCAATGTACAATCATAATTTGCTTTTAATTCCAATAATAAATATGATTTGGAAGAAAATATTTTTATTAATTTAATTTTTTTTTTTAAGATTAAAATATTAAATACAAAATAACAAAAATTATAGAATTATAAAAATTATAACTTTTACAATAAGAAACAATAAACAAATCAAACTTAAATTGTGCTCGCTACACTTTTTTTTTATTATTTAATTTTCATCATCTTCATTTTACTTTAATTACTAAATATTATTTATCTAAAAACTTTTTATTTATTTATTTTTTTTTTATTGTAGTTACTTTTTTTCAACTAAACCGGACCAGGTGTGTCTTACTCAATAAACATATTTTTTTTTTTTTCTTTCATATATTAACAAATAATAAGACACCACACCATTGGTCCACAATATTTGTGTTTGAGCCTTTCTAATTTTTTTTTTTTCATTTTTTATTTTTTCTGTTTTTTGATCTATCTAAAAAACTGGTAACAAATAAAATACACTTGGCACGAATGGAATACAATTTTTAAAAAACTTTTTTTTTTTTTTAATAAATGAAAGTTATGACATTACGATATGCCACTTTTCATTTTTTTATTTTTATTTTTTTTTTTACATTAACTGGAAGTCCTTATTTTTCTTTTGTTACAATTTGAGGGTAGGAGAGGAAGAAAAACCATATCTATTCAGATATGTCATAATTTGCGTTACATTAAGTATATTTTCGTATAATATGTAGGGTGATGTTATGAATTATAATATGCTAATTTGAATTTTTTTTTAGTAATTGGAAGTCCTTATTTTTCATTTATTACAATTTCTGAGGGGGAGAGGGGAAGAAAAAGAATCATATCTATTTAGATATGTCATATTTTGCGTTATGTTTAGTATATTTTCGTGTACTGTTTTTAATGTTTCTCCAAGCGTTCTGTAATTTTTTTTTATATTCTATAAGTCTATTTAGCTTTTTACTTTTTTTTTTTTTTGTTTTCTTTAAAAAAGAGAGTTTTATAGACTAAAAATACAATAAATAAAAAGAATTTACCGGCACTCAGCCTATTATTTACAAATTTTACTCTCTTTGGTTTTATCAATGATGAGCAATAGAAAAATTAATTTTTAAAAAATTATAGAAACTAATGATGGGTTTGATACTGATGCATTAAAAGAAAGGGGCAATACTGTTTTTGACGAAGAAATAACAAATATAATTTATAATTATATGGGGAAGTAAACTTTACCTTGAGACGCTTCTAATAGCTTTTAGGTAATTATCCCAAGCTAGTCATATTTGTAGAAGGGAATTCAGTTTAGTTTATTTATACCTACAAACCAAAAAGGATACTAGTGCTGATCTTTCACTTATGACCAAAGGTTTGATCAATTCTGTTAAGGTATACCATAATTTTCCTGTGTTGTTTATGAAGAAGCTGAAAACCATCATTTTCTACATTAACTAGACAGTATCTAAAAACTTAATTCATATTCTCAAGTGGGAAGATATTATCTGCGCGCTAAGGTTGCTAGAAAATTCTGACATTAGTTTGGTGATTAGTCATGCAGGGAGAAACAAAGTTGCTCTTTGCAGTTTCCGAACTATTTGGTGATCCTTCTAGAACTGGATTAAATCGTCCACCAATACAATGATGACGAGCACTTTTCAAATCTGTTGTTACAGATCTTCATCATAAAGAAAGGCGACACTTTTTAAAAAACAGAGTTCGACAAATATCCATTAGAATGGAAATTGATTTATTCACACTAGTCAATTAAGGGGGACATATGATTTATTAGGTTTGTTTGAACCAGTTGAGCTGCCAGTCGGAAGCAAACGGTGACATTCCATGTTATTGTGAGGGCCTGGGTGCAAGAATTTCTAATTATTTCTTCGAGGAACAGAACCTGAGAAGTATTTGGAAACTACTGCTTGGTAAACCTTACGATGCTCCTCCTAATTAGGAGATTTGGTGTGTTATAAATTTAGAATGAGGTAAAACATAGAACCTTTGCTATTTTTTTAGTAAGATTTTTAGTAAAAGTGTTTATGAGAAAAATATATGGAAAAGGAACATCCCAAGTATAAGGCCCAAAAACTGCTAATGGGCAGTGGACTACTAGGGAAAATATAGAACTATACTGGATGTGGAAGGTGTGTTGTTAAATCGAAGCCTATTGTAAAAAAAAAGTCACCTGAACTATGGAGAAGATGGAAGAAGAAAAACTGCGCAAGAGGGCTGTTTTCTATGGTATGGTTTGACATTAGGTGTGTTAGACGAAGAGGAAGATCTCTTTCGTAACGTAAGAATATCACTTACACTGACCCTGAATACTATTTTATTACTATTGTGGAAGTTGATGAATGCACTAGGTATGTTAATGGATGATTAAATGTGGTGGATGGAGGACTAGGCAAATTCTAGCTCAATATCACACAACATTCACAGACCGACACTTACAACGACATACATTGTTTGTAAAAGCACTGAACAACCCAAGGGAGTCAAATAAATATCTTTCAGGTCACAATAGATTTTGCTTTACAGGCATTCCCCTGTACATCTAAGATCAACAAATTTTTATATAGAAGTAATGCATTGAAAAATGCATCAAGGACATCAAAGGTTAAAAAATATTACTGAGGAAAATAAAATTTATTCAAAAGATTGGCTTATTAGCTTTTAAATAATATTTGACGATTATTTTCTTTCTTCGTCAAACACAATGGGGCAAAGAGATAAATTAAAATGTCAAGATTCTTTTTACTTTCACTTACTGCTATTATGAAAATGTATTGAGATCGTGTCAAGTTTTCGTAAGGGTGTTTTCTATCTAAAAAAAGTTGTATCCGATCCTCTTGAGTACGAAGAACAAAGGTTTTTAGAAGAAATTGGTATGGTGTCCAGTATAACTAAACAATGGAAAATTGCTACCACTTTACATTTTTACATTATTCTGAATTAATCTGAAACATTATTCCGGGAAAATTCATTTTAGCGGTGCTTTGGGAGAGGGGTGTCGTTAGGCTCACACCTCTATGGTGCCATTTCCGTATATCTATGCGAACCATCTATATAATATTACTAAGTGTTAATTGTTTTGTAGAAATTTCGAGCTTAAAGAAATTCGGTTGATTGCAAGTGGGTCTTTACAGAAAGGTTTTATTTTTTCCAGTTTTTTTTTGCAACTTTCTCGATAAACATACTAAAGAAGCGAATTTCTTTGAGTTTGATATATGCACGTATCACTTGGTTTGAAACAGTATTTCGCCTAAGTAGTTTTCAGAGGGTTTCAAGGAGAGCTGAAATATGTCAATAAAGTATGTAAATTGTAAGAGAATGTCTTGTGGGTTTCACTCCATATTTTTTAAAAAAAAATATAAACCCAATTATATAAAAAAAAAAAAAATTGGGAAAAAAAAAAAAAAAATTACACTAAAATAAAAATCATATTTACAACAATTAAAATTAAAAAAAAAAAAATAAACAAAATTGACAATAAAAATGCCAATAACTTTACTATTTATGTATTATTACTAAAAAAGCATGCTTTTTTTTTTGTCCCACATTTGTTGTGAAAATTGAATTAAAAATTATTTTTTTTTTTTTACTGTATTTAAAATTCAATAAATATAATAAAATTCAAAGCCTGTCCATAATTTTTTTTAAATATTAACAACATTTCGTACTTAGGCTAAGCTCTCATCTGCTAAAATTTTAGCTGCAATTACTAAGGACAAAAAATAGAATTAAATCGGCCATTTATGAATATATACTGTTTTTTTTTTTTTTTTTAAATTAAATATTATTTTAATTTATTAATTAAATTATTTTTTTTGTTGTTGTTTACTTCTCAATAAACATGAACAATACACACAGCTAAAATTTCTATTATTTTAGTTTATTTTATTTTTATTTTTTGATTTAATTTTTAATTTTTACTTTTTTAAATGACATACAATCTACATTTTTTTTTTTTTAATTTTTTTTTTTTTTTATCTTGGATAAGGCACACCATCTCAGGACAATTTTATTCAAATTTGAATGCTCTATATTTAATAAACTTTTCTTTGTTTTATTATTTTATTACACTAAAATATATATATATTACTATTATTATCATAATAATAATAATAATAATAATAATTGAAACAATTTTCAATAACATGTTCAATAAATTAATAAAAAAACTATTCACTGCCCAACTTTCATTTTTTTTTTTTCCATTTGTAGTGGACCTTAAACGTATTTGTATTAAAATATTTTTTTGTGGAAACAAGAGAATTGACTGAACTTAACTCATTTTTTTTTTCATTTTCTTTTTTTTTAAGTTTATATGGTTTCATTGATATATTTTATATATATATATTATAATGTATGTATATGTATATATCTATATATAAAATATGTGATATAGTAATACATATCATATATACTACAAATATACTAAATTCTAATAAATATATATATATTTTTTATATACTTCTTTTTTGTTTTTATTATAAATAGATAATTTTTATATTATGCATATGATATATAAGTGCCTGTGAAAATTAAAATTTATAATATAATATAGTATATATATATATATAATAAAGCCAAATGTACTTTGTTTTTCCTCTTTGTAATTGTGAGTACATAAAGGACTATATATTACACAACACAATTTATCTGTACAAATAATACATATAAAGAATTATATATAGATATATATTCTTTATTATTTTATTTTGAAAAATTATTTAAAAATTTGGCTTCATATAATTTTTTTTTTTTTTATCTCACAGTGAAATATTATAAATAAACAAAATTTAAAATAAAATTAATGTAATCTATCTTTATACGACATTCACGTTTTTGTTTTTTATTTAATAATTTATATCACAATCAAAATAATATTATTGCAAAAAAAAAAAAAAAATCATCAGTTTAAGTACAATCTGCATAAAGGTATATATATATATCATATAAATGTTTCTATTATTATATTTTTATTATTAAATATTATTAAATAAAAAATATATTAAAGAGATAATAAATGAATGTTCATAATTTTTTTTTTAATTTCAAATTTTAGAAAAAAAATGAACAAATTGTTCGGAATGTAAATTTAATACATTTTGAATCTATTCTTCTTGTAATATCTCAAGATTTGTTTGCTGTTTCTATTTATAAGGAAAGGATCACCCATTCATTCATAACTAATAGTTAATCCTTAAAAAAGTAACTTAATTGAACTTTTAATTTATTTAAACAAAATCAGAAATACCAACTCAAAAAAAAAAAAATTGCACCTAATAGGTTCAATTTAGAAAAGAATTGTTTTCGTATTTTTGGGTTAGAATGAATAAATCTTAGACCGTAGATGATATTTTTCATACTTAAATTACAGTGGCTAAGATAACAAATCACCGGACAAAAGTATCTCATCACATCTTTTTAAAAGAAAAATCAAGAAAACTTTGATATTTTACATAGATATATATATAATGTATAATTGTGATATTTTATTATGTATATATACCATTATCTGATAATCTTCCCATCACTATGTCCCCTGGGGTTGAAAGCTGTTTGATTATAGAATGATTATAGAAAAAGGTGTCTTAAGTTTTCAATTTTCTACTACTGCTGTATTATCCATATCCTGTAAATTCATGGATGCCCTAAAATGTCTTCTAACAATGTCTTAGCTTGCTCTACTGGGATAAGATATTGTTGTGGTTTTCTGATTTTTTTATTTCAATTACTTTGGAAAATAATATCCGTCTGAGCTTATTCATTTAAAATATCTATCTATATGGTTTTTACTTTAAAAGAATGTGTGTATATATGATGTACATAAATACATTTGTTCAGTTAATCAGTTCCATATATTTCAGCCTCTGTTGTTAATAATTTAAAACGACTTCATTCAAACTTTTATTAGATCTATATAAACTATTTATTAAAGAAAATTGAGAGTTTTTTTGCATTTTTTTCTTTAAAAAAAAAATAAATTCCATCAGAGTAAGATACATTATAGTTAAAATTGGGGGAGTTAGCGTCTGAGAAAATAAGACCGATAAATTGGCGTTTTGCCTGTGGCACAATAGGCAAAATGGGTGAAGACCTAAAATAATGAGAACATAAAATAAGAATACTTTATCAGACTCACCAAAGCACTTGCATACCCTCATGTTTTTTCAGTCATTGGTGTCCAGGATCTGAATGTAATTTTCAAACCTTACATTTTTTTTTTAGACAAAGTCTATCCATCAGGATTAAAGTCTGCTATGTATAACTATTTTATATAAAAAAAAAAATTGTAATAAAAAAAACAAAAAAATAATTATGCGAGAGTAATAGATAAAAACAAACAAATCCTTTAGAGATATCATTAGAAAGATTAATTTACAAATATATAATATAAAAAATGTATAAGTTGAAAAAATGTTCATTTTGAAATAACTTTCCTTTTATTTTCATTTTTTTTTTTCTTTAATTTATTTTATTTTAAAGATTATATCTTGAAATTAATTTGTTTGAATTTTAATAAAATTTGGTCCCTATTAAATTCATTAGTTCACAACTCAGCCCAAACGTAGAAGCAATAAAGTATACCAGATTAGTGATATTATTCTTTTTGTTTTTTTTATTTTATTTTATCCTATTTAATAAAAGATATGTAGTGAATATACCTTATAAACTGGGGAAAAATTGTTATTTATTTTTTTGTCATTAATTTTTTGTTTTTTGTTTTAATTTAATAAAGGCTATATTATATTTTAGTAAAAACTAATTAATTTTTTTTTATTAATTTAAATAATGGAAAAAAATTGGAAATTGGAATAATCATGTATTATACATAAAAATTGTTTAATATTTATTTACATATATATTTACCAATTTGCAAAAGAAATAAAGAGATTCTAACGGTTTGACTAGTAAAATTGAGTTAACCTTTTCTTTTTTTGTTTTTTCTGTTTTTTTTTATTTTATTTTTATTGTAATTAATGTTTAGAAAAAAAAAAAAAAAAAAATTAATACAGTGGATTGATACATTTAAAATATTTATCTACTTGGTTTTTATTTAAAAAGAGTGATGTATATAAAAAAAACATTCATACAGTTACTCAGATCCAAATAATTTTGAGCCTCTGTTGTAATATGGCAAATTGATTTTCTTCTACACTTATCAGTTTCAATGCACCACTATTTAACTATTCATGCTTTTATATTTTATAATTGCACGGCTGACATTCATGTTCAAAAAGGAAATATGATCACATATAATTTAATTTATATTTTTATACGCGAAATTAAACAATGAAACTGATAGTGAATAACAAATATAATTTAAAATTTATTGAGACCAAAAAAAACAAGGTACATTTTTTTCTTTTTTAAATTTACCTTTTCTTTTTTTTATATTTCTTTTAACTAACTAACACTAATTTCTATTTTTATTTATTTATTTTATTTTGGTAACATGTAGGATAACGTGATTTTTTTTTTTATTTTATTTTATGGTAACCTTTCCAGTTTATAATAAAACAAAATAAATATTAAATAATAATAATAATAAAACCATAATTGATTTTTTTTTTTTTCTTGAAGGAATGAATAGGAACGTTTTCCAAAAAGACTAGATATCATTTCACAAGAAAATGTAATAATTTTGTTTTATTTTATTTTTTAATCCCAAAGTCTAAAAAGGCACATATAATTTTGTTTCCAATAATGTTTTAAGGTAATTGCGTATGGAGGATTAGATCTTTTTGTAATTTGTTAAATAAATTCAGTTCATTACGTTCTCATTTAATATTGTATTTAATCGGAAATTAAAATGATATAAATAAATAAATAAATCAATGAAACTAACAAGATGTTATTTATTGTAATCATCATTATGTGAAACTAGTTTAAAAAAAAAAATTAGAAACCTTATTAAGAAAATAATTAGCGTTAGAATTTCTTATTTGATGGAATAGATTTAAAAAATTCTTCATCTCTCGTAAATGAATTGGCCCTGTCTTTAACCGCACTTGCCTTGTGCTTCATAGGGTCACAGACTTGAATGGATTACATATTTCTTTTTAAAGCATAATTTTAATTTTTATTTACCCTCTAGTTTTTTTCAGATTTCAAATACTGAAACCAAAATTTGTTATGGGGTCAAAAAAGGCGGATCTTGGACTTTTTTTGGTGCCTGAAACCTTCTCAGTGCACTGCCGGCCTCTGGACAGTGTACTCTCGTTACCGACATCACTGTCAATCACCGGCTGATAGAGCTGTAGAGGCTCCTAGGAAGAAAAAAATCTAAGGTTAGCACAGGTGGACTCTCCGCGTGGGTGCCCAGTACGCTAACCACTCCAAACCTACGCTAACCAAATTACCTTCCCTCTCGAACTTACTTTTTTTTTCAGGGGAGCGTAGAATCTTTTTTTTCTGCTCTTTTTAAGTGGAAATTACGTTAAAAAAAAAAAATTCAAGCGGTATCTGTCAAATTATGACAGTTGCAACAAGCAGAGAATACGTTAGCCCTCCCAGAAACACCCCAACTACCCTTCAGAACCCCCCCCCCCAAGTGAAGAAATTCACTTAGGTTAAGGATTTAACGAGTTCTTACAAATCAAGATATTTGAGGTTATGACATTCTCAAATAAAAAGAACGAAATCTCAAAAGCCATAACTTCCAAATAGTTTTATAATGAACTGAATCTAAATTAACTGATTTATCAACTGTATTTATACAAAGGTTTATATTGTGACGTGTCTGTTTTTCTTGCGTTTTTTGTGTTGATTTAACCTAGTTACCATAAAAATTTTTTATTACCAATATGGATTGTTTTCTACAAGCTGAGCTAAGCAACCTAAATGGGTCTGGGGTCAAACGTAACTTGGATAATTATGTACCATGTAGTCCCTATTCATATGCCAATTATTTGGATAAGAATTATAATGGTGATAAGGTAGGCAGTCATTATAATGTTGGTAATACATATTATGAGGAGGCGGAGGCGGTGGAGGCGGCGGGGCGTAGTGATGATGATGATAGTGTTGTTGGTGATAGTATGGATGTGTGCGCCATTGTCCATGATAGGATTCATGGTAAGATGGATGGTGATGACTGGGTGTTGGAGGTGGTGGATATGGCCATGGTCCACCGCCGCCACCACTTCCACCCGCTCCACCGCCGCCGCCGCCGCACACCTCTTGTTGCATACAAGGAGGCCCAATTGGTGAATCACCTGGTCCTACTCCACTACCGTAGTTCGGCCTAGGAAACACATCACGCGGTTCAGGCTGTTTACGTTTTCGTCCCCGTGGTTTCCGTTTCGGTGCTGGAGGCTCAACTGGTTCACACACCTTTGGTTCTTCGACAACTTCATTTTGTCGAGACTCAAAATAATCATCATGCTGAGAGAACCGGCCTATTTCTGTTATATTACCAAATGTCTGATGAAAACCAGGTAGTCTCATTCCATCTTTATTCCCTTCTTTTAGTTGATTTTCTGACGAGGCCAGGATTGCTTCAGATGAGTTATCAATTTTCGGCAAATTATCTTCTTCCTAAAAATAAAAAAAATAATGTAATCATAATAACAGATTACAGCGAAACTACCGTACTCCGCTAATCTCATTTATTCGACTTACTCACTAAATTTATATGTGTAACACAGATGGTAATTTCCAAAAGAAAGTAGAAGAAGAGCCGTCTTGCATTCGATTAGTCTTAGTATTCGATGTCTCGTTAGCTTTCCTACTATTGGGCTGACATACCTCTTACTCCTCCAAGGAATCTACTTTCTTGTTCTCTCTTATATTCGCTTGAGAAGTTCACACATACTAATTCTTTATTCTATTGTTCCAGTAACTTCTTGTCTTAGGACTGTATTTCTTATCCTTAACTTCTTATTAAGAAACTTCTCATCATCAATTCAGCATAAGATTGCAAAAAAAGGCTAAAGTAGAAGAAAAAACTAAACATAGTTTCCAACTATCTGAGTTAATTCCGTTGAGCGTATCCTTTCCTTTCATAACTGTTGAATTCCACTTCTGCCATCAACTACTTAATAATATCGTTTTGTTCTAGGAGGATGTGCTGCCAAGATAATAACCATTTGTAATTCTGTATACTACACAGGCGTCCTGGCCAATTTTCGGAGAACATTCATCCGAGAAGAAAAACGTTAGTGCCTCTGTAGTTAACGCCTTGAACACAATTTTATTTAGGTCATTTTTATTTTTCGACCATTAATATGAATGTTTCAAGTCATTGGTCCCATGTCCCGATATAGAATAAAGTTCATTTGTTAAATGATTTTATATTCATAAAGTTGAGTGATTTATGTATTTTCGGTAACTCTGGTTTTCCCAATAAACTATGTGAATATTGCAGTCTTTAAATCATAAGAACATACTTGAACTAGATGGATCAAAATAAACTGATGACAGTTTACAAAATTAACGTAAAAGCATAGGCCATTTGCGGATGATGCTCTGATGATAACTGGATATATTTAAATAATTAGTAAAACTAATAATTAAAAAGAAAAAGTTATACAAAAAATTATACATGTATGACCTTTGGTTGAAGAGATGGTTGCACTTGTTCTACTTGTGAATTTTCAACACCATTTGGAATTAAACCATTATGCACCTGGTTCATCATGAGCGTATCCTGGCCAGGAGGTACCATCATTTGATTCTGATTATTTAACATTAGAGAACCTTCCATTTGCATTTGTTGTCCCATCATTTGGGAGCCTGGTTGCATGTTGGAATATTGTCCCTCTAAAAATGAGAACAAAGTTATACAAAAATCAACACATAAGAAAAAACTGTTATGTTAATTGCTCTCTTTAACTACTTGTTTAACAAATTATACGAGTTTCTTAGCGCTCATTTTTATTTTAGTTGTCATTATCTTTAAAAGAATTTTTTTAATCTTCACTAATTTCTTAGCTGCCTTGAGTTGGTATTTTTCCAAATATCCTATTAGTAATGTAGTATTCTGTCTGTAACCTTGATTAATTCTTTAACGAATTTAAACAAGTCAAATTATTTACCAGAATTATTATTAATTTGCTGGGGTGGTATAAATGGAGAATCTGGATCAGAGTGATAATTACTCCAATCTGAAGAAGATTTATTTTCATTTCCTCTTCCATAATAATCCACGCCTCCATTTTGAACTCCACCTCCCTATAAAATATAATTTTATACACAAACCTATCTGCAATACAAATTTTACAAAAAAAAGAGAAAAGTTTTTAACTTCAAAAATGATTTTAAAAATAACCTAAGTTGTATGTAATTCCTAACTAAAATGACATAAACAATGAAATCGTACCAGATATATCTTTGACAAGGATTGTACACGCTCTTAAAATTAAGAATACCCATGTTTTTTTTAGGTGTATTTTTTAAAAAGATATTTTCATAACGTCATTGTGTATTAGTAATCATTAGTTACTCATTACTATGGGATTGTATCTTTAAAAGCAATAAAGTTTGTATTGTATTGTAATCATTAGTTACTGGAGCGCTCTTAATACTATACCAGAACCTTAGTCACCAATTTCTCCTTTGGAGCTAAAAATCTGACCCTACAACATATCTTAAGCATGAACTGTTTGTCCTTGAAAGAAAGGCATGAGGAGAATTTTTTATGTGGTCTGGAATGGTCGAATCATCAGACGAATTCAGAAGCGAAATTGTATATTCAAGAACCTGAAAGCATACTTAGCTAGCGGCCACAATTGAAACTGATAGATTTGCTTCAGGAACATAAACACAACTGGCCATAGGCTGTGGTAGTTGTGGGAGATGGAGAAAAATCCAAGTGAGATTCTTTAAGAAGGAAGGATAGTAGTTTTGGTTCTAAGGAGATTTTATAATCTTCATCGTTTTAAATTGTTGATTGTTCAACATAGATCCAATCAAATTTATCAGTCCTAAGCATGTTTTTTTTTTTATTTTTTGCTTAATGATGTTCATATTATTGAATATGTGAATGGGCCCTCAATGCTGGATAACATCTGGTACTTTATCCGTCGTAGCATGCATATTCCTTTTGTTCCTGACCGGTTTCGATTCTCATCCACCGTCATTGCATATTCACCAAGTTCGTGAAGAGAATCGACTTAGACGCAATGTTTCTGATACACTCACACTTGTTGGTTTGTTGGTTGCATATATGTGCGGGAGGTTTTAAGGTTATTTTACTATGT
This sequence comes from Triatoma infestans, assembly GCA_011037195.1. Taxonomy (NCBI): domain Eukaryota; kingdom Metazoa; phylum Arthropoda; class Insecta; order Hemiptera; family Reduviidae; genus Triatoma; species Triatoma infestans. The sequence goes on from JAAEAF010009727.1 coordinate 28,099, forward strand.
GTGTGTGTGTGTGTGTGTGTTAATTGACAAAATGGAATTATAAATTATGATTATACATAAGAAAATAGTATATAATAAATAGCATGTTTTGAAGGTTTTAGGATAACTAAATTTTAATAGTGGTGATAAGTATGCTCAGTGTTTTACCAAGTCATTTTATTAGGGGGGACGATAAGAAATTTCAGGAGTATACTGTTCTGATAAAGTTTGAAGAAAGGCAATGCAAAGTTTGTGGACAGTCAAAAGCTTGTACAAATAATAAACGTGAAATCCAAGCAAGGTTAATAGAAGAAAATATGTAGGTAAATTGATATGTAAAGAAGTTGGCAGCAAACGGCAAATTGGAGATGATAAATAATAGAGGAAATCAAATGTTTACGTTTTTATTTATCACGCTTATTGTTAATTGATGTTAATTTATGTTTAAATTAAATTAAGAATATGTTGAGAGAGATGCCGGGATGGCATTTGTTATGGTATTTTTTAATAGTGCGCGATAGGTAATTTCAAAAGTATATCATGCAAATAATCTGTATTTTTAATCGGGGGAAGAAGAGAATTTGGTTCCCAGGCTAGAATTGAGTAAGAGGTGCAGCTCATGCATATATTGTGTGTGTGTGTGTGTGTGTGTGTGTGTGTGTGTGAATGTATATTTTATATATATAAGTGTCTGTGTTATGTTCTATATGCATAGATCTGTCTTTTATACTAGATGGTGGTATGTTTGTAATATAGTTTGGTGTGAGGAATGACTACTTAAAGAGTGTGCCTGAGTTATAGTTTATTTGGTCAATGGTTCATGTTTTTGTGGATAGTCTTGTGTTTGTATATTTCTATATCAATTCGTCTTCCTTTTGTGCCTTGGTGTAATAGAACCATTGTTTTTTCTATACTTTGTGGTTCGTGGTTATTCTTTATTATAAGGTGGTTAGCGTAAGTGGAGTTGGTTTTGTTGTATTTGTATAAGCGTAGGTGTTCTTTAAATCTGTCTTTGAGGTGTATTCTGGTCTGGCCTACGTAGTAAGTGCAATTGCTTTCGGGGCAAGAGAGTGTGTATATACGACTTTTGTCATACGGCTGGTTGTTTCTGTATGTGTGCGTATTTTGTTTACATGTTTATTGATTGTTCTGAATGCTGTTCTCAAGCCTAGTTTTTTGAAAAAGTTGAGTTTGTAAGCCTCGTTCCCTATGTATGTGAAAGTGGCGAATACGTTGGGTGTTGTGGGGTTTTCGTCTTGGTTGCGGTATAGTCTGATTTCCTTAATAATTTGTTGACAACGCTAGCAGGATATCCGTTTTTTGTGACTATGTGTATATGGTGTTGAGTTCTTGTTTGTAGTTGGTCGCTGTGAGTGGTATAGTTTTTAGCCTGTTAGTTAGGTGTCTGAGGGCTGCTAGTTTGTGTTGAGTTGGATGACGGGAACTGGAAGGTATTATGGTGTCAATAGAAGTGGGTAGAAGTTTTTGTCTAGAAAGTTGAGAGTGCTCTCGTTCTCGAACTAATGTGTGAATTTTATATTGGGGTGGAGGTTGTTTAAATAGTTTAAGAGAATATCTATGTCAATGACATGTTCGAGTAACGTACATAAAATGTTATGTTGAAATGTTCTTTTAAGTATGGGACGTAAATGTCTTCTAAATGTTAGAATAGAATAGAATTTCGGAAAATGAAAATTTCGAATATCGGGTGTACCATTCCTAATCCGTCTGTAGCTAGAGAGAAATTGTTATCGAATCTAAAGTAGTTTTGTTAACTGTAGTTTCGGTTATGGTTGTTAGTTGATATATGTATTGTTGGTGATTTGTTCTTTTAATTTCTGTTTTACAATGTATGAAGTGTCATTGACAGGGATGGATGTATATAGTTAGATATATCAAGGGAAATCCGT
>JAAEAF010009728.1:0-18987 GCA_011037195.1 Triatoma infestans
AATAAATAAATTAAACATAAATAAACAAATAATAAATTAACTACTTTTTATCTTTATGTTCCTGGCGGTTTTAACGTCATAAACAGTGTGATAAAAAAAAATCTGGTGTGAAACACTCACATTGCACTCACTGCACACTAATTTGATTGTCATTGAGTGATGTATTTTTACTCACTTACAGATTTGACGTATAACTGAAAATGTTCATTCCAAATACAATAAGACAAACAATGTCACAATTCCGACTTTCCTCAAAACTAGGAATTTTGAGACAATAACTTCTTTTTAATGTTTTATTGATAACAGAATCGTATAATAAATTGAAATGACACTCTAGAGAAAAGCCTAACGACAATCTTCCCCCAAAGCCCTCATTTTCCCGGGAAAATAATTTTAAAAAAAATTGTAACTTATTAGCTGTGTTTAGCTGATATACCGAATTTAAATAAAATCGTTGGAACCGTTTTTGAGAAAACGCAAAAAAAAAATCGATTTAGTAAAATGCTTGACCGATTTTGCCCAAATCCCAAATTTGCATTATGACCAAAAACCACTTTTTCATAATCAGGAGGGGGGGGGGCTCAAAACATGTTTTTTCCAGTAACAACTCAATTTCCAAAATTTGGTACGACCGCAATACTTTTGGTTTTCTAGTATAGCAAATTAATATGTATTATTCTATACATTTGTAAAGAAGTTTCTCTTCAATAGCAATACATATTGTGCTCGCGTATGTTAAATAACAAAATGGACCTTTGTATACAATATTTAAAAACAAGCTAAATCAAATATGTTGGCGATATATTTGCTCCCATCTTGTTGGTCAATCAAAATGCCAAGGAAAGATGAAACTATATAATAACCAGAATGTGTGACGCATTCTGGAATGTCTTCCATTGAATATAGTATTAACTAGGTAGATAAGGTGAAAGGTTGAAACAATGTATATATATAACTAATCAGCGTTGGTTTGACTGGAATACAACTGCAACGCTCTCCTTGTCCGAGTGGAGTGGCGGCAAACAAACGGTCCGGTCGCTCTTTAAACAGAACACTCATGCCGACGGCGGCAACTAGTTAAAAATAAAAAATATTTCGAAACTTTGACGACCTCTGACCGGACAACAGTCGGCAAGGACTTAGATCTCACGACGTCATCCTACTTGGGCACACTAATGTACTTTATTGGACGATGGGGTAGATTTGCTGAAAAATATCCATCTTTGTAATTCACATGTTTAATGAAAGGTCTTTTTTACTGTTTTATATATATATATATTGTGTGTGTGTGTGTGTGTGTGTGTGTATGTGTGTGTGTGTGTGTTGTGTGCATGTATCTTTAAAAAAATACTTAAACAAAAAACTATTATATATTTAGCTAAATATTATAAAGTGTGTATAATAAAATATAGTTTATTACTATTATAACTATCAAAATAGCCGTGGTGAAGTGATATTTTGATAGCTGTGGCAGTAATGTGTACCTGGACCTTTTAACCTTCTCACGAACTGTAATTACTGTTATGTTTTGGTTTGAGTTTGAAAGTTCTGGTCTACATTCATCAAAAAAAAAAAAAAAAGAATAAAAAATAAATTAAATGCTGAACATTGGTGGGAGGGGGCAATTTTCAACCGGCTTCTTTTTTTGTTTATTTCTGTCTTCGTTCTATTAGGAATTTTTATATTTAGGTTTCAGTTTAATAAACTAACATATAGGACTATAAAGCAACAAAATCTTGGGTGAATAGACGACCTTTCTTCGATTGCCATTCACAAGTTTCAAACTGACAATTATTCACAAAAACGTGGAATTTTTATTAAGACAATATAATAAAATGAAGACAATGTGACATTCCTGCTCTTCCAGAATCCCCCCTCCAAAAAAAACACCTTTCTCTGCCGGAAATCATCTAAAATCAATTGTCTTGGGAAACTGCTAAGACATGACAACATGTGCGGTATATTTGCCAATGTTAAAGAAAAATCTTTGAAACTTTTTTTCTTTTTGAGAAAACAGCGATAAAATCGCACTTGGCGTTGATGGACTTTCACCGAAAAGTCGTTATGTCAGGGAATCTTTGTGGTTTTCAAATGAAATGTTTCAAATTGAAGATAATCCATGGAAATATGCCTTGAAAAACTCGGAAAATTAAAAAAAATATAAAAAATCACTGTTGTGAACCCAAATTAGTATATCATCGTGGATTCTGGCTGGAACATTCATTTTTTTTATTTTTGGTTCTGATCTTATGAATTTTGATCTTTTTTGCGATTTCTTTCATTGCTGAATTTTGCCCTTCATCTAAAAATGAATAAAGCACAAGATCGCAGGTCGTCCAATACTGCAATTAACAGGAAATAAAAACTGAAGCGTTAAAACACTCTTTCCAAATGATTGCTAGGATACCTAGAGATTTGTAGGCCCTGATGGTGGTCTATGAAGATTCTGAGTTAATACGATAATGTGGCTCATATTTACCTGTTTCTAATGATTTACGGCTTGACAACCTGCATATCTCCTAAGCACTTGTGTTAAGACAAGCTGTCTCTATTAGCAAGATCTTCCATTACGAGCTTTGATTAATTGAAAAGCTAATGGTAATTCATTATGGAGGATCGGGAAATTGGACAATATAGGGTAATACATGACAAGTTCAATTAATGTAAACAAATGCTTGGTGACGTCACTTAGTGTTTATCATTAAGTGATAATGCTTTTGCTACCTTGATCATGTTCATCCTATTCAATTACTGGAACTTGTGGCCTCCATAGTGAAGAACATGCAAGAAGCTACAAGTGGACCCATAGTCGCCCCCAAATTCATCTCACCTTAACCTGGTATCATTTAAAAACGTTACAATGAGAGCGAGAGAGAGAGAGAGAGATCTGACTCAGACAGACGCGTGTAATTACACGCGCCAAATCTCAGGAGTCGGAATCAAGAAGATAAATCGGCCACATTTCCCTACAAAGTGGGTCTGCAGAACAACTCACATTATGTAGATGTTTTCTTAGAAGGCAATGCCCTATAAACAGTGACATTCATCCTTCTTATCACACCTTTTGTTTTACCAAGGCAGTATGTTGGATGAGGCAATTTGATACAGCACATCGCTAGAAATAGTATTTCGTATTCAGGAGATCTGTAACTTGTATTTCCGGAAAAAGCTCGAGTCCGAAAATATGACATGATCAGAATACTTCCTGTAGCACAATAAGAGAAAGCCAAGTTTATATTGGAAATTAAGGAACCAAGAGTTTAGCCGACGGATAGGTTAAAGAATTGTGCAGTGACGCGAAACAATGTTCAGACCGCAGATGGGTTCACCAACCCGCCAGATTTCGTCACCTCCTCAGCCTCTCTCTCTGTTTCCTTTCACTTTCTCTGTCACAGTGCGTGCAATAAAATTCCGCTCAGTCAGTTTCATCCCCCACTTCCATGGTTGGCACCAATCACAGATGTTTTGAGGAGAGAGCTAGTTAGAGCGTGAAACCAGAGTCCACCACAATCACAATGCTAAAGCCTCTCTTTTTTTATATTATTGTCAAATATTGGGCAACATTATTGGCATTACAATAGCAACTGGAAATCTATATAATTAGGATCGATATTAGCCAAACAGGTGGTTTATTGCCGGCCGGTTAACGGTTTCATCATCCTTAAAGCTAAAACAGTTTGACACGAGAGTTCAACACTCGGCCTACTATCAACTTATCACCTTTTTTTATGTTTTTGCAAACACCTGATATTGCGTACGCATTGATTCTGATCGCTTTCGAATTTTCACCCATCATTAGAGTTTGTTTGACAAATCTGCATTTAAAGGAAGTTTAACTTTGAGCTCTTATCAAGATCCCAAAAATCCAAAAGTGGGAAACCTTCATTTCAGACTCTCCTGCATACCTAAACGGAATATCAAATTTGAGGTTTTTGCGATTTGTCGATATTTCGTTGATACATACACACACACATAATAAATATAAATAACGCACACGTAGAGATGTAGAGTGAGAGATGCGAAGGGACCAATCCCCGAATAGTTATTTATTTGGCAAAAGAGTAAAATGCCACTTTTATATTCACTCAACTTTAGATTTGTCTCGAGCGCAAATATGTGTAGCATCTGAACGAGAGTTGTCAAAGTACTATACTCTCGCATAAAATATATCTTCTTTATAACAGTTAAAACTATTTAAAAAACAATACAAAAACTGATAAGACATGATTGGCAACACTAAGAAAATATTGTCCATTGAAAAATGGGAAGGTTAATTCAGAAAGGTTATAGAATATAAGCTAAAGTATATTTTGTTTTCTAGTACTTAATTTAATGTTAAATTGATTTGGAATTGTTACAACCATTCTTTAATTTAAGAACTTCTTCTTTACCCAATTAGATTTTAGCAATTTCATCCAATTATTTACCAAACTGAGTAAAGTAATGTTAAAGTTAAATGACCGACCACACCAGTTCAGAGAGTGTGGCAACTGAACGAGAGGGAAAAGAATTCACCAGTTAAACTTTATTTGCCTGTTAAATATTACATTTTTTTCTGCCTCGTATTAAATTGGTTCTTAATTTATATAAATATAAAAATGTGAACAGATGGAAATACTGAGAATGTATTGTAATTCAAGTCAAATACTCTCTCTCTCTCTCTCTCTCTCTATAATCTGTTCCTTTGGTATAATCTCAAATCCACTGTATTTGGGATTGGTTTTGATGTTTTCGCGTGTTGCTGCAAGGTGTTGGGTTAGCCAGAGTGAATAATGTTACTTTATTGCACTAGTGAGAAAATGTAATGGCTGCTTTTACGAATTCTCACTTGTGTAATAAAGTAGAACTTCAACACTACTTATGATTTAATAATTGTAACATTATTACAGGATTGCAGGAAAAAAAAATGGTTTACCTGAAAGTTGGCAACACTGTTTTATTTTCAATCTCTAGAAATTAAAATTACACTTTCCAGTGATGACTGTATGGTGAAAGTTTAAGTTCGATAAATTTGAGTTCCTCGAGCAATAGTTCGTGTACCACTAACCAGAGAAAGAAACAAGGCTCTGCAAGAGTGAAATGTAAAATAAATAGATTAAAATAGTTAAGGCTGTAATCGTAGAAATTATAAAATTTATGTGAATAAATCATAGGTAATAAAATACCCCATCTCCGCTTTCATCTTGGGAAAGTAGCAGATACATTAACAAACACTTTTTGATTGATGATAAACGTCTTATTAACTTAATAGTTTCAAAATCTTCATTTAGTTTGGTTAACTATATCAGAACGGGAAATGAGGAATTACAGGGTAATAAATTTAGTTGATATGCCAAGCCGAACCACACGCCCACAAGTAACTAATCATAAAAATATATGCGCCTATTATTTCGCTTAAAACTTGAAATATAACCTTTAAAGATTAATTGGCTGTACTAATATACATACTGAACTTTGGTTTTACATACTACGGACAAGGCTACCGAGTTATAGGGTCAAGATAATCACAGCTGATGAAATCACAGCCTTGCTAAACACAATATAAAGTTATCTCCTTCCATAATTATACAAACTAAATAGATTTCCTTACTTCCTCTTCCTTCCATAAAGGAAGTATTGTAATTGTGTCAAATTTTCCCAACTGAGTTTTCTTTGAAATTAAATGCTATGAGAATCTCTGAAGCCGAAAATACAAATGTCTGTAGCGAATGGTATATAGTGGGTGTTTTGATGTGTGTGTGTGTGTGTGTGCGAGCTCAGAATACTAAAAAAAAAAATCTGGTGTGAAACACTCACACGACCTTCTCTTACTGCAGTGCCACACAGATTTAAGTGACACATTTTCTACCAACTTACACTTCTTACTAAATGCTTTCTACAGTTTTATCAATTAAAGAATCTGAACTTAATAAAATGACTTTTTTGAGAAAACCATACACTTCCTCCTCCCTCTAAACTTGTATAAATGAACATACTCGGGAAAAAAGCCCCAATAAAAGTGATAGGCTCTGTATTCATAGTTAGTGTAACAAATTGTATGAAATCTGTCGATGTTTTTATGGAAAAAATTGCAAAAAACTGAAACAACTTTAGTAAAAACGCACTTCCGGTCAACCGATTAGCAAGAGAAATAAACACTATTTGATTGTAAATGTCCGCATAATATAAAGTCTACAATTATTTCTTCTTCACGCACATCATTCCTTTTTTTGTTTTTAGTTATCAGTTACTAAGTTTAGTTTATTTGAACCATAAAGCTCTACAATGAAAGTAATAAAGTCCACAAATTCTTTGTTTTTATTATTATATTGATAGGTATATTGTAATTTAGAATGTTAGTTTTCTTGTTCTAAAAAGCAAGTCTGAATGTTTTCTAACTTTTTAATTTTCTCGTCATATTAATCTGATGTCATCTGTATCATAATTGGTACATAAACACAACTCTATTGTAAGGATATAATTTTCTACATTAAACGTAGATTAATATTAAATCGCCGTTGCAAGTGCTGCTGGGAGCTGTTTGTTGAAACGCTGGCAGTCAACGTGCGATAAAATCAGGTAGCATTAATCCTGTTATATACATTTATATGTAATGCTAGATTTACTAAACTTTAAATAAAAATTCCAAGTATGAATTGCAATCGTCAAGTAGAATTGTAATAATATTGAAGTAAGAGTGAGTCGTGTCACATCAGATATTTTAAATTATTTTTTACACTGAATAATTGTCATTTGTAGATAGATCTCCCTAAGTAGTTAAAGAATTCATAGTTTAAAGTAATAGTTCTTTAAAAAAATCTATAGAAAAGAAATTAGATAGTTAGCCGGAAACTATTTTACCGATCATTTTTTTTTTTTAAGGGAATCGCTCTTTTTAAAGAAGCCTAAACCAATTACTTATAGCGGTGATCGCCACTAGCGGAAATGTCACGTTCGATAGTTTTATCACGTCCCACAAGAGGACATTGCAGTTATCATTATCCAAATCGTACATCCGGAAATTCGCAACAACTTTTTTAAGTGTTCTCCAAGTAAGTTTTTTCTTTCTTTTTTTTTTTTACTTACTTTAAGCGCGGGTTCAAAGAAATTAAAAGAAAATAATCTAGCCTTCATTTGAATATTACTTCTGGCTGGCAGTAGCAGAAAGAATAAAAACGAAAGCAATGATTAAGGTGAGTTAAGAAACTGGAGAGGTTAGTGGGGAAGTTTACTACTGTATAGATAACACTATAATAACCTCTCAATGTTTACATGTGCCGCAATCTGACCCTCGGGCGCTCTGCCCCTCTCGTAATAATTTCTTACTTAGCGCCCATTCTCCTTCACGCGTCTTACTAAAACTCCCGCTTCTCGTAATATTGCGTAAAATTTGAATGAATGTACCGTTAACGTTATAAATCATAGTATTCCCATTTAATCTATTGCTCAAAATACATTACCATAATGTAAAATAAATAGTTAGAAACATATGTATATTTTGTTTTAAAATGTCGCTAGGTGTTTTAAATTTTTTTTATTTTCTAATCTTAATCACATACCGTTATATTACGAAAGGATTCTTCAAACTTTTTTCTTCATTTTCTCCTGCTATTGTAAGAGAAAGTGTTGTGATTCCAGTCAAATTTTCGAAATTTAGTTTTGAGTCCCTGGATTAAAAGAAAAAAGTATCTAGCGAATAATCTGAAATTAAATGCTATGAGAATCTCGAAGATCAATTATCTCAAAAACGAAAAATATCACAGGCCGCTCACACTTAATATTCTATTGACACGAATGTTTTGTCAAAATCCGAATTGCAACTGCATTGAATGTTATTTTTTCTTCAGAAAATTGATGTTTTGAGGATTCTTGAGACCGTGCAACACGTATCTATCTTCTAAAATATCAGTTCATTACAATGCACGTTTCTGCCAACTGTATAATCTTGAAAGTCCATTAAATATTTTGGTAATATTCGAAGTTCGTATAAAATTGGTTAATCCAAATTAATAATTTGTAGAAAAAATGTATCACAGATTTTGGACAAGTTTCTCAAAAACAGTTGTAACGATTTTCTTTACATTCGCAGTGCTAATTGCATGGATATAAACATAACAGGGGTGAATAATCGGGCTTATTTCAGGATAATTTAATTTTAGGGATGTTCTGAGGAATGGCGGGCCTTAGCTTCCACTTCCTGTATCAGTTGTGTCTTGGTGGTCTTGTGACTTGTAGCAGCTCAACTAGGTACTAACTAAAATGTTCTACAAATCAGCAGGTGTACCTCTATCCACCTACAATACCAACTAAATCTTCAATGAAAATTCCTAATTTGAAATGAGTTTGCCAATTGTTCAATTGTTTGAGAAATTCCGCAGTTGTAGATAGAAAGTGGGTGAGTGTTTCATGCCAGAGTTGTAAGTTTGTTGACTTAATAAACCACTTTGATGTCATGAGCCAACAGTCGTGATTAACATCCGAACTGCTGAAATAAACCAGCTTCTGATAAGTCGGATGAAAATTCGAAACTTATCAGTATCAAACAAATTTAGCATGCCAGGACCGATGTAAGTTTGATTTTTCATTGAACTTGGTGTACAATTAGAGACATAATTAGGTCACTCACTTTTATTTGAAACACTTTTCCAAGAAAATTTATTTCAGAAGAAAAGCGTGGTCTTCAGTATTTTCCGTCTGCCTTATTTCAGTACTGTGTATGATTTCACCATCTGTTTACAGTAATTAAAACTCTTGTGAAAACGTCACCTTTGAAGAAAAATTAGATGAGCCTCTTTTAATGTAGAATAATAGTTTCAAATGTAAGTATTTTTTTTTTTTTACGTTTATAAAAAGCTGTGCTTACCGTAAGAGTAATTTGTTAGAATATGAAGAAAACATATTGTTCTGTGATAGTAAAGAGGATACCGGAGATATATGGCCTTAAAGAAACTTGGTGACCGGATCAAAAAAGAACCGGTTGTAGAAAATGTATGCAAACAGGCGTTTTTGCTTTCTTCATGTGTGTGTGTGTGTGTGTGTGTGTGTGTGTGTGTGCCTAATAGATCTGGCCGAAGAGAATGCCATCAGACCACCTTCTCAAGGTCACCGGATGCTGCTATACACCTCTACATCGACCTAGATGGCGCTACACCTGAACCAATCATGTGAAAGTGCTTTATGACTCATGTGTGCGATGATTGATTTTTTTTTCTCAATTTAATGTTTTTGCGAATAACTTCCTCTTACTGCTGTAAGCGGAAGTCATTGCGAACATCTCAGATTTTTGTCATCGAATTTTCACCGGATATACATTTTTTGACGTTTTCTGAAAATGGAAAAATAGTTTCTTTGTTTTTCTTTGAAGCAAATTGTCGGTGTTCTGGTTGAACAAAATATCTCAAAACCGCAGGAAACTGAATGTCTTTGTTACGTCTTTGTTGTCTTTGTTACGTTTAGGAACGAACTCAATCGGTTATGCCATATCATGATTTTTTTCTGTCTTGTTTTTTTTGGCCATTTTTAAGAAAACGACTTTCTTTATCTTTGCTTGCGAAGTATATACCTAGGCTTATCACTTTTATTTGAATCACTTATCCAGGAAAAATTTATATTTTTTGGATTCAGGGAGAGCTGTATCGTTAAGCTCAACTCTAAAGTTTCTTTTTATACAGTTTACGGCTTAACCATCTAAATAATATTTGGGTCCATCAATTACTTGGTCGAATTCAGAATTTAACAAAATCGGTTAATCGGAAATGCAAGTGTATAAGGTAGGTACATGAGATTTGGGAAATTTTCAAAAAGGATAAAGGCTTCAACGATTTCCTTTAAATATGGAATACCAACTTCGTAAACTAATGTATTACTTAAAATTTGAAATTTGAACTTCCTGAAAATGTTTTAAAAAAAGTGTAACAAACTTCACATAAATATGTTCAAATAAATGTTTCACCTATGCTCCAAGTTCATTCGAAGTGAAAGAAAATTAGCAGAGCCGTTTTCGTGGAAACTCCAAAAAGACTTGGAATCCTCTTCAAATCAAATCGCACATCCTGCTGAGTGATCTTTTTCAATCGTGGAGTCCTAGCCTGGCTTTTATGTTCTGTAATAACAAATAAATGGCAGAACCGAGGACTGCACTGAACTGTGACTTAAGTGGAAAAGCTGAACATTGCAGCCTTCATCCAGATTCCAACAAAAATCAATGTTTCCTGGAAAAATGCTTCAAGGGGAAAAAAAAAGATTCTGCTCGGTGCAGTAGATCCGGCATCAGGTCACCACAAACAAAAAAAAATATCTCCGTGAGGCAATGAATGGTTTTTCCCGTTTTTCTGTGTAAACTTCCTTGTGCAAATTGAAGACTTAAACGGTTTCAGAAAAATGAGAGAATGTCATTAATTGTGGTGATATTAAATTTTAAAGAAATTGCAGCCACTTTCATGGGAATGACATTTTAAAAGAAAAATATTTTGAAATTAATGGTTTTTCCTTAAATTAAAATCTGTGGTTATTTTGATCAGCTTGAATACATCACTCCTTTTAAAACTACAATGTAATAAAATTGTGTCATGATTTTATGTAAAATTATTTATTGTTGGATAAAGTTTATTTTTAATTTTTAAGTACAAATATACTTTTGTAAACTGTATTTGAATTTCTGTAAAGTGTTTTATCCGATCGCAATGTATTCTAGCGGGTGATTTAGGGGTCTCAATTGATTAGTGCTTAGCGCTCACCATTAACACTTCCTTCTGACACCGAAGCCACCCGGACTTGCCTGTTGTTAAGCACAAGTCTCTCCCGGGTTTAGATGTTCAACGTAAAAAGGCAATGGCTATAAAGCCAAATCCGAGTGCCACCTAAAAGTTCTATTGTAGCTCCTTGAGGGCTAAGTGGTTGTAAGATAGTAGAAGGTCGACTGTAAACTGTGTGTAAATGTGATTGATTGAACTGGTGGTGAACTAGATTTCTCCAGTTGGGTCACCCTAAACTCAACTACTTGCATACATCAACTAGCTCTGCAGACCTTACGCTCAACACACCTATAGTGTGATTGCTAGTGGTTGTTATGATGAGTGTATACCCGTCTATGGGGAGAAATTTAAAGAGCTTTGGTTAGCCCAGCTCTATATTGCCCCTTAGAATTTTAATACCCCACAGTTATCACTTTATTTTATCACAGTTATTAATTATCATTTTTGTGGAGAATAATATTCATAGCTCATATTATGTCTTGACTTAGCTTTAATCGGGCAGCCTAATGTATGTATACTCTTTATGAATTTTTTTTCTAAAATATTCCAAAATATGTTTCATAAAATAATGAATCTGTCCAAAAAAATCTTACACAGCTAAAGGCGATTGGATAGTGGGTTGACAAAATCATTATTGTCCAGGGTGGCAGAAAAACTGGCTCGAGCTCTTGTTTCAGCTCAGTGACAGTGCCTAGCTGTATGTTGCCCCGTTGGTTTTGATACCCACAGTTCCACTCCTCCAGTTCCTAAAACCGCATACTCCAAGTAATGATCACTTCTCGCTAGTTAAAACAAAAACACCATAATAAAATGTATCGATAAAGAATTTATCAAATTTAAACAATCGTCGAAACCTTAATTTTTATTCTCACAATATGTTGTATTGTGTTTATTGGTTTTTTGTGCTTTATTATTTTAAACAATAAAAAATAAACTACATATACAATAAACTACATATACAATAAACTACATATACAATAAACATACAATTATGATAAATATCGATATTTTGTGCATTTTTTTTTTTTACATCGTTTTTTGTTTTTGTTGAAACAATAAAACATTTCTATCACGTTTCTGTTTTGTTGACAAGCTTACGTCATTTCGCTGCCATCACGATTTCATTCTTTTATTTTTTTAAAAGTATTGTTTGCTTTGTTTTATTTTTATATAATGTTGTTTTATGTTCAAATAATAGAATACCAGGAAACAAGGTTTATTTTTGTGCAGCAAAAAGAAATTTGACATAAAAGAAGTATATATAAATCAATATTAGTGTAACCTCTAGTGGTTATATCTGTCACATCTTGTTACCAAAGCAATACATTGTGGGTAGGTTACACGCATTGTTCACTCAAGTGATAAGTCTGTTGGCCAGTTATGCATAAGCAGAACATGCTTTCTAGAATCACTTTCATCACTTTGTCTCATTATTTCTAAAATATTGCAGTCGTATAAGATTTTAGACGGAAATACAACTTTTGAGATTCGTTTGAATCCTGAGACAAAGTGTTTTTAAAAAAAATGATGGTTGAGAGCGATGAGAAAGTTGAACATTGTTTACAATGCTGCAGACACCCTGACTGCGACCTTCCCCTGACCTTGACCAAATGGATACACAAGTGGAAGCTCCAACTAAACAACAACGGATGCTGTTACCAGAGAAGACCACGAAGTCCATTTCTTAAAATTAACAGTATTATTATATCTCTCATTAATTCCGCCACTACTAACATATGCCTGTCTTCTATGGGGGAGCTGCAGCTTAGACAAAAATTAAAAGATTACATGTTCTACAGAACTGAACTTAAGAATAATAATTAGCGCCAGCTGTTTGGTAAGAAATAAAAACTAAATAACTGCCAATAGAGGATTTTATTAATGCCACCTCCAAAGATTTGTTTGTATCTGTTGAACCCAGAAAACTCACTAATATTACAAGACAAGACAACAGCACACAACAAACAGCCTAATGTCCATTCCATACTAATACAAGACGTACATAACATTCAGTGCAACTATTACTACTGTGACCACCTTATATTTTATTTTTCTATTACAAATTAAACAAGAAATAAATCAGAAAATGGTCTGTATATATACACCTGGGTTGTATATGTATACTTGAGCAACATAACTCAAGAACGAAAATCATAGAAAGCGCCTACATAATTTAGTATTCCGTTTAGGTACACATGGAGCAAGGTTTCGGTGAAATGTTCTTAACCGGAAATAACTATCCCTTTATGGATTCGATTTTTCAGTTTGTTTAGTTTTTTTTTGCGATTTGACTTGAAAATGACTCTTACGAGCAATTCGTTAGCATCTGAGACAAAGGTTACAGTATTCACCTGTAGGTCTATCACTTGTATTTGGAACATTTTTCTGGAAAAATATGGGACATTCTGGTGGAGGGGAGAGGAAAGGTGACCCCTCCCTGTCCATCAACCGAAAGTGCGACTTTATTGAATATTTTGTTGTTTTTTCCGTTTTTGTGATTTTCTCGAACGATTTTCTTCTCTTTTTTAATTTCGTACGCTGTCTACCCACCACTTTTATTTGAAACATTTTCCCGGGAAAATTGATTTTTTTTGAGAGTTCAGGGGGAACAGTAGCGTTATGCTTCTCTCCAAAAGAACCAATTCAGTATAATCTATGGGCTTTACCACATACAATTTAAAGAAAAATCGATTAACCGGAAGTGCGATTTTATGGAAAATTTTTGAGTTTTCTGGAATTTCCAAATGATTTTAGAGGGGGGGGGGGAATTTGCAACTCTGTCAGATAGTTAAATTTAAATTTGCACAAGCTTTCTCAGTTTGACATAGGGCGCTCCGCACAAGGCCGCTCAGCTTTACAAGTAAAATTCCCACCACCATTTTTATTGCCAGTGCAACTTAACATTGTAACATTTTAAAGAAAATTTCTTGATTAAATTGCATTAATTAGAGTAGGAGAAAGGCGTGTGAGTGTTTCACACCAGATTTTATTTCTTATTAAAGCTACTGTTACATATTTATCATATGAATTGTATAATAAATACATATATAATATAGAGATATTCTTTACTTTTTAATTGAAATTAATTTATGTAAGACACCGACGCCTATATAGAAAGAGATTGTTTTGAATAATCCAGCTGTAGGTGTGTGTGTGTGCGCATTCTTTTTTTTAATACAAACATTAATTTATTTCCATTAACATATCCTTCTTCCTTTTCTATATATTTAAAAAAAAAAAAATATTTGCATTAAAGAAAAACTACAGTGAATGCCTAATAAAAAGAATACAGCTCTTCTCTTTAATAGATGGAAATTACAATAAGCCGGAAGTAGCAATATATATATTGTTATATATTATTTTATCTGTTTATTACTGTTATTTCTCTTTAGCTGGCATTCGTACATTCTATGTTACAAGCTTTACTTTCAACATCATGTACATGTAGTGCGAACCAGGTAGTGATACCAAATTCCAAAGTGTCCCGTATAACATATAACTAACTGTTACGTAAGAGGAAATACTGAATTGTTGTCGAATTCTGAAATTTGAGTTTTATTAAAACAAGAAATTGTTAGTGTGCTTCCCTTGACTATAACCAGGAGATGGAACCGTAATGCCAGAATGGTCGATCATCTCTGTTGGCACAATAGAGCAAAACTAAGGTCTCAGCTTTTCCCAGAACACTCTGAAATAAAATTTGGTGTGAAACACTCACACGACTTTCTCTTGCTGCCGTACATAACCCACACTTTAAATAAACTTTCTCAAACAAAATTGTCATAGGCCTCTTTTCTTTTTCTTTTTTTTTTTGCCAGCTCCAGAAGCCCTCCACCTGAGGAGTATATTATTCTGCCTGTCCCCATCATGATTACAAGCATTTCATTGTATAATTCAAAATATTATTTTAGCATTTATCATTATATTATTATTATTTAATGTAAGACAATAGCAATTTGAAGTTGATGACATAAACAGACATGAACAATTAAATTAAGAATAAGAAAGACTAAGAAGAAGATGTAATAATGCAAAGAACTAGCAAACAATTTATAATAAATTTAGGTAAATTTTGTTGATAAACCATGAACTGTTTATTGAATTTTGAGATTAACAAACTCGGGGCCGCTGGCCATACTTCTCCTTCCTGAATCACCTCCTTTATCAATTCCGCTCTACTTGCCTCAAAAAATGGGCAGTCGAAAATTATATGGTACCACGTTTGGGCAACCAAGCTGCAGCCCTGGACACACACATCCAGGGCTGCAGGGCTGTTTATTATTTTAAATCTAAATAGGCTTTATTATAAACAAGACGCGAAGTTTTTTAATGCACATTTAAATTTAAATTTTCTCCAAAATACGTAGCGTTTTTTAGCCTAATTTTATGCAAAGGGATAATTTCGAGTGTTCCTCTCTTGATTTAAAACAGTGGACTGCATGTTAGTACTTCTATGACTATTTTAAAACATTTTAGTTTACAGTGCATATAACCTATATTAAGTGACTTAATTATTACTTCTAATTTGTGCTATAAGTTTGTGGACTTCCAAAACTATTAAAACTACTCATTGATTTAGAGAAATAAAAAAAAAAACTGTAAGTAGTTGTATAAAACTAGATAGTGTAAATAGTAATTGTATATAATAATAATTGTAAATAATATTTCTGTATTAATAGTGTACATAGAGACTTCAAATACTAACTCTTTATTTATTTATTTTCCTCTGTAATGAGTGAAAGTTCCTCAGACAATGTGTCCATTTCGTCGGTAACCCTAAAAAAGAGGACCTGTACTTCTGGCAACTCGCCTAAACAAAATTAAAAAGTCAAAGACATTATCCTTAGGACCAAAACCTCTGTCAAGCTCAAGGGAACACAAGCTCACAATCTCTTAAGGAACAAACACCTCTCAGTCCAACTGTTTTTCGTCAACCATCAATGGCAATCACAAAGAAACTAGTAGCGACCGCGACAGCCCCGCCGGGAGTCCTATCAAATAATCCATTTACTCCTCTGGCTGATCAAGAAAATATGGAGGCCACAACGTCCGCCACCCCAGAACGTGTCCACAAACCTCCCCCTATATATGTTAAGAATGTCAACCAATATGCAGCTCTATGTACTGCATTATCACAGTTAGTAGAGAATGGTACTTTTTCTTGCAAAGCACAGATTACTATCCGTGCTTAATAATTAATGCCAAAACGAGTGACAGTTACAGACGCATCATAGATACCTCAAGAAGAATAACCCCGATTATCATACCTTCCAACTAGAAGAAGACAACGCCTACAGGGTAGTCATTCGACACCTTCATAAAGTGTGCCCGTCGAGCTCATCAAGGAAGAACTCACAGAGCTCGGTCACACGGTGCGAAGCGTTACTCCGTGATATATCCAGTCACCAAACAAACTCTGCCATTCTTTTTTGTTGATCTCGAACCTCGACCAAATAACAAAGATATTTTCGATATCGAAACCCTTTTTTACTCAAAAATTAAAGTTGAGGAACCACATAAGCAATCTGTAATAGTACAGTGCAAGCGTTGTCAGGAGTATGGTCACGCGAAAAGCTACTGTCAGCACAGACCAAGATGCGTAAAATGTGCAGGAGTACACTTCACTCAAGATTGCGGTAAGTTGCCTAACACTCCAGCCAGGTGTCACTATGCAACGGCGACCATACTGCAAGCTACAAAGTTTGCATGATTTACAGAGAGTGACAACGAACTCGAAGACACCCTCCAGTATATGAGCACCCCTCAGCCCATCGGAGAACACAATAGCCTGCCAATCAGATGCCGCCATCACCTCAGCAGCCAGGGCACTTTCCTCCTCTGCATTGTTCTTTTGTAAACCCTAACCTGGGTGATCGCGGGACCTCAGCCGCCTCCTATTCCTCCTGAAGTTTCTACTCCCTCTGCCACAAGAGACATCAACACACTTCTTGGCACCTTCTTATCTGATTTTAAATCCCTTACCACACCTCTGATATCCCTCCTCACAACCGTGGTTTCCAGACTCCTTCCCAATCAAGCATCATAAGGACTCTTACCAAACATTCTCTCACAGTTCTTCTATGGAATTCTAAAGCACTAACAAATCGCAGGCAAGAACTAGAATATTACTACATGCCAAACGTATTGACCTTGCCCTAATAACCGAGACACACTCCACGGACAGATCAAGGTTTTTCATCCCTGGCTACACTGCATACAAGTCTAATCATCTCGTCGGAACAGGCCATGGTGGAACCGCTGTACTTGTTCGCAATTCCTTGTCACATTTTCTAATACCTTACAATACTAAACCCTTTCTACAGTCTACCGTCGTCTCTCTACTCTCGGAGCCATTTTCCTATACGTTTGCTTCTGTATACTGTCCCCCTAATCATACAATCCAGCAAAATGATTTCTTATTCCACTTTTCTTCTCTCAGTCCTCGCTTTATATGCGGTGGCAATTATAACGCAAAGCACCCTAGGTGGGGCAGTCGGGTGGCGAATCCGAGAGGCCGAATCCTTCATAATATTCTTCTAATGAAAATAGTTACTTCTTTTTATCACCATCACAACCTACTTACTGGACAACCTCTCCTCGCAAAAGACCCGACGTATTTGATTTCTTCATCTGTTCTAATATTACGACCTTACATACTGATGTATATAACTTAAACGATCTGTCTTCCGACCATAGTCCCGTCATACTAACACTAGACATTCACCCAAAACAAACATCTCAACCACCGACACTTATAAATGGAATTGTGGACTGGGAGTTATTCCGACAGACTCTTGATCAGAAACTAACTTAAACGTGCCTTTAAAGACCCCACAACAACTAGACGATAAGTAGAATATTTGACGACTTCTATTCAACAATCTACTCAACATACTTCACCTAGAACTACGCAACTACCTTACAATCTACCTCTCCATTTAAGACATTCAATAACCTGCAAACGTCATGCGAGAACCCTTTGGCATCGCACCAGATACCCTTCCCATAAAAAATTATTTAACCAACTGACAAGAGAACTGACGAAAGAACTACATAAATATTACACTGACCAATACTAAGCTTACACACAATCCCTAACAACAGAAGATAACTCACTTTGGACAGCTGCTAAGAAAATCCTCAATACAGACAAACCTCTCACCCCCTTAAACGTATAGACGGTTCTTGAGCCAAACCAGACGAATAGAAAACTCAAAGTCTAGCTGAACATCTTTCCACAGTCTTCATTCCTCACCCCGATGTACAAGACTTACAAATATCCGCAACGAACTGGACATCCCTCTTCCACTCTCACTTCCTCCTAAACCATTCACTCCAAAAGTTGTAATGAATATAATTAACAATCTCTCCAAAAAGAAAAGCCCTGGCTACGATTTGATCACCGTTAACATCCTCCAGAAAGCAGTAATTTTTATCACTTCTCTTTAAAACTCAGTCCTACGAACCACTTACTTCCCTATTCCTCTGGAAATTCTCTTTAATAAGAATGATAGCTAAACCAAATAAACCTACACATCTCCCTAGTTCATACCGACCAATCAGCCTCCTACCGATCCTAGGAAAAATTTTTGAAAAACTTTTACTACTCCGCCTCCAAACTGAAATAGCACCACTAAATATCATTCCTGAACACCAACTCGGTTTTCGGAGTTGCCACTCGACTGTTCATCAAATGCATCGCGTTGTGGATACAATCGCTACCTCTCTGGAACTGAAGCAGTATTGTCTAGGAGTTTTCTTGGACATATCTTAAGCTTTTGACCGAATATGGCACATGGGATTTCTTTACAAGCTCAAGGGCATCCTATCTCCTACTTATTATCTGATATTTAAATCTTATCTCACCGATCGTTTCTTTCAAGTCATCCAAAGTTCATCATCATCTGTTATTTATCCAATTCTAGCAGGAGTTCCTCAAGGGAGCATTCTTTCACCTCTACTAAATACTACCTTTACAGCTGACTTACCAACTCATCCAGATACAATTACTTTTACATTTGCCGACGATGCTGCAATTCTTTCTCCTCATGTGGATCCCGTCATGGCAAATCGTGTTCTACAATCTCATCTTCATATTCTTGAAACTTGGCTCCGGCAGTGGAGGATCATAGCAAACGAACTTAAATCCAAACTCATAGTATTCACCTTAAACAAAAAAACTCTTCCTCCTCTTTACTTTAACAATATTATCATTCCCATTGCGATCCAAGTACGATATCTCGGATTATTTCTT
>JAAEAF010009729.1:0-15577 GCA_011037195.1 Triatoma infestans
AACATGGTCACAAGACTAACGTAACATTATACATTTGGAAACTTATCACGGATAAGCGATGCACAAGAGCTAAATGGCAGCAGTCTCGATATGTCTCTGATAAGCAAATCTACAATAGACTGACTCACTTACTTAGATCTGAACTTCAAGAATTCACATTAGGTTTAATTATAGAAGACAAATCTCTTTAGGCTGCAACAAAAAGAATCCTTTCTTACAAATCTATATTCTCCCCACTTCGTTGAGATGACGCCTCATGGGCTGGATCCTACGAGGATAAAGCTTCCCTATTTGCCTCTTACCTATCCACTGTTTTCACTTCTTACTCTGATGTGGTTGACTCCCAATTCCAGAATCTCTTCTAGAAGACCTGGACACTCTCCTTCCTCTCTCCCTCCCACTAAGGCTACTTTCTCCGTCAGATATTCAATATGCGATACAACGTCTCTGCCCAAAGAAAACTCCCAATATCATAACCCCAACTATTCTTTGAAATGTTCCTAAAAAGCTGTGGTCTTCCTCACTTCCATATACAAGCTATTCTCCGAACCACCTATTTCCCGATTCTAAAGCCCAAAAAACCTCAACACCTCCCTTATCCTACCTTCCCATTAGCTTATTCTCTGTCCTAGCTAAAAATATTTGAAAAACACATCCTTACACATATCATACCAATCCTTGAAGTTTCCAATGTTATCCCAGACCATCATTTGGATTTAGACGCCACCATTCTCACAACAAACTCACCGCGTTGTAGACACCATTGCATCCTCCCTTGAGAAGAAAGCGGCTGTTCGGGGGCTTTCTTCGATGTGAAGCCGGCCTTCGATCGAGTATAGCACTCCAGACAGCTCTGGAAACTTAAGGGCATCCTTCCAGCCACCAATCACCTCATCCTAAAATCCTACTTATCCGATAGGTATTTTCAAGTACAAATCGAATTGTCCTTCTCTTCTTTCAAAAATGCCGTAGCTCGAGTGCCGCAAGGCAGCATTCTATTAGGTCCTATGCTTTATTCAGTATACACTACAGATATCCCAACAGATCCTGATACCAACCTTCCCACCTATGCAGATGATATTCCTATCCTGTCCACCAATAATGATCCCATAACAGCCCATAGAAATTCTACAAACCCACCTCTTCTCCCTAGAAAATCGATTTAAAAAATGGGTAATCAAACTTAATGAAAATAAATCCCAAAACATTACCTTCACTCTACGTCGCATTACTCTTCCCCCAGTCTACTACAACTTAATTCCCTTACCAGTGGTGAATGTTGCTCGCTATCTTAGGCCTTACTTAGTCCGAAGACTTACCTGGAATCCTCATTCACAATTAAAGAATCCTCATACTTGGAATACTCAAAAGAATAAACCTAAACAGACGCTTTCGACAACTTAAAGGTCTTGGACAACAGATCTAAACGCTCCCTAGACAACAAAAGACTAATTTATCTACATCTATTTTAAAGACCGTATCTGGGCGTATGGATAGAACTACGGGGCTCAACCACAACGCTCAAATCTCCAACGAACTCAAATGTCTCCATCCAGAATTCTACGTAACATTGCAAAAGCTTCTTTTACGTCTCCGACCGAACCATACTCGACTGATTAATTACAGTTCTTGCTGAAATCGCTCAAACCCGTTTACAGAAATTCCATATTAACATACAAGATTCACACAAATCTTTTAGTTCAACAGCTGTCCTTCCCAACTGTTCCTAAAGCCTCCTAGATGTCTTAAAAGACAATGGCCTCGTGATCTCCTCTCAAGTGAAGAGAGTGAATAGGATACACATGATTGGATAAATCATTTGGAGTTTTACCACTGGGTAGCTTCTCCTTTCATTTGGTATTTATTTTCTTTGTATAATTGTTACTTATAGCGCTATCGCACTGATTGTAGCATGAATAGAGATTAAAAAAACAATTCTTCGCTGTTACCCGGATTAAATTTTTAATAATTACAATCAACAGATAATAGATAGATAGATAGAAAACATACTTTTAGTGCAAATAACTCAATTAAACGTGATACAATTTAACATAAACGCATGATTGCTGACCTGATGTTAATCGTCCGGTCAGAGTGGATGGCTCAAAACTCAGGAAATATTCCTATTAACACAATTTTTTACCGATGTATAATAATTTTTTTTTTTTTTTTTCTTAATTGATTGGTTGTATGTATTTATTTATTTTATTTTTTTTTTTTTATTTTTTTTTTTATAATTTTTTAATTACAAACCGAATAAAAAGTAAAACTCTGTAAATAATAAGATAGACGTCAAGGCATTTTTTTTTTGTTAATTTAATAACTAAATAAAAGGACAATAACAATAGAAGGGGAGACTGATCTATCATAATATGTAATGTATTTAGAAATTAAAAATTTCTACAAGAAACCTTCTGTATGACATTGACTCTTTGATGTACCCAATCAGTGCCAACCAATTATTACCATTCAATAAATACAACATATCATCAACCGCTAGCACCTCCCTAAAGAAATACTTTTTTCTAATAAAACTCAATATGGCACACTGACCCAAAAAATGGAATACATCTTCATTTGCAGCCATATTACACATACTACAATTATAATTTCTCTCCTGTATATAATGCTTGTAGTTTAAATCAAGCAGTTCCCCTCTGATCTTCACTATAAGACCTATATCTAATACATCCAGGCCAATATTAATATAGTCAACATTAAACGATAATCTACTATAGATCTTATGGTAGGTACTATTAATCGCACTATTCATAAAAGTTTTTCTATAATACTGCATCAAAGCGTTCTGTATGGCATTAATTTCATTACTAAACCCTTCAGGTGAATGCACATTTAACCTAATGTTACTGTCTTACTTGTTAATCCAATCGGACAAATCCCTAAACCAAATAATTTTTTTATTAACTATTTCCAAAGCCAACTTTTTTACTAAGCGGCTATTGTCAAGTTCCAAAATCTTTTTGAGAACAATCTAACTAAAGAGATTAATTTCTTAAGGAAAGCTAATAATGTTTTTCATATCCAACATTTAGATCTACCAAATTAATGGCCAGCTTTGAAATTTATTGGGACACAACGCGTTTCTAATTTACTTACTTACCTATAGCTCAACATGTTTTTGAGGAGTAAAACCTATACGTGCTGGGGTAACTAGCCCCCGTAGGCCTATCTCCAGCACGCCTCCTCCCAGTACAGTGACAAAAGGACTGCTACTACCATCATTGCAAAACGACGACCACTACGAAAACTCGTGAGCGTGGAGACAAAACTCCGCCGGGATGGCTCACGATCCCGTAATACCAGTCTGTGGAGAGAACAATTCCTCTACTTAATGGCCTAAAAGACAGGGAGAAGACTAGAAGGCAGTGAGAGATTAAAGAGATGCGGATATTTTCTGATAGTCTGGCCGCACTGAGGGCTTTGAGCAAGCCGTGTTGTAGTTCGAAATTGGTGGGAGAATGTAGAAGAAGGGTTAACGCCTTAGCTCGGAGGGGTAAAGTGCAGCTCTATTGGGTACCAGGGCATGTGGGAATAGAAGGCAATGAGAGGGCGGTCGGCTGGCTAGGGAGGGATCCTCTTTACCTTTTTGTGATCCCGAGCCAGCCCTTGCCGTTGAGGTCACTAAGAGGTCTTATGATAGTCAGATCAGACTTTAGGAGACGAGGGTTTTGGAGTAATGCTGGGAGGACTCGCAGGGGTGCCTCCAGGCTAAAAGATTTATAAAATGAACCAGGCAGAAGGTTTCAGATTACCTCCTTTCCCTGAGCAGGACAGGACTGAGGACCCTGGAGGGTGTAGTGACTGTACACACATAGGTATCTAGAGGACGTCTAGTCCCATTCGTCAGAATTGTGATGATGGAGTTAGGGAAACGGTGTACCATACTTATGTCAGTGTCCCCGTTTCACTGGTACTAGGTTTCGTATATTCGGGAGGTCTCCACTTTCGCAGGATAGGCGTGTTGAGTTTGGAATTTGAAAGATGTCTATGATGTTGTAGACTTACCGTGGAGATGATTAGGGGGATGGAATTGGGGGGATAAAAGCCATACAGGCTTACGTCCCAAGCCAAGACACCCGGTTCAATAATAGTAATAATAAGGTCCTAGAATGGTCACAGGTCCGGGACCGCCTAAGCAGACCCTACAGCTTGAAATTGTTTAGATTCTTATCAATAATCTTAATATTCTATTGGAATATAGAACATGTGTGTTTTTGGATAATTTAGAAAAAAAAACTAAGATATTTAGTTTTGTAACGTCGTGAGAGTCTGTTGGAAAATGGGAACATCAGATGTGAAGCTTTGGTTTGAGGCTAAATAAAGAAGAAAATAAATAAATAAAACAAATAAGAGAACTAAAAGAGAAAAGAGAAGAGGTAAAAGAAGAGAAAAAAGTATAGATATATGGTATACAAAAAAGATAGTGGAGGGGCAGTGAGTGACTTTGGGGGGCGCAAAGTGGTGACAAGGGTGAGAAAGCAGAGCCGGCTAGTAGCGCACTTCGATACCATACTATACTAACATCGTGCCGCGGCTAGACATCACTCAGTGTGTACCTCGTGCTTACATTGCCCGCACCACATCTACAGCCATGCATCAACAACAACATAAAGAACAAGGTGAGTACGTACATGTTTTATTTAATAATATGGTCTTATCTTTATTTTCAGGAAGAACAAGATGTAAATTATTTGTTTTACTTCATTATTATATTATAAAATCCTTTAAATTATAATATGTCTGATTAAATATTTTTTTTAATTATTAAGTTAAAAGTTTTCAAGAAACAAAAATAAGATTTTTTAAGTTTTTCATATCTTTTGAAATACAACAAATTCTAGTAATTAATATTTAATTAAAATACGAGTATAATCAATGTTTAATAAAGTAAAATAATTACCTCTTTTAACTTAATTGGACAAGTTTTTACTGAACAATATGACAAGTTTTTATTAATATTTAATGTATTTTACAATATTCTTAATTATAGTTTTTCCTTTATAAAGTATATTTATTGTTTAAAGAAAAATTAATAATTTTCACTCATCTCGAAGTATTAATTAATTCAATTTAACTAAATGGAATATCCTAGCGTTTATTACACAATCATACCAAAATTGTATAAAAGCAAATTTAACAAATCTTTAGGCCTTGGCCTTGGACATTATTTCGAAGTAAGTTTGTCCATGACACTCGATAGGTAATAGTACGTCACCTAAAAACTCCCTAAAAAAAAGAAAAGAAGGCATTACTTTAATTACTCTAATTATTTTATCATCAACGCTTAATCTGTACATATTTTTTTTTTTTTTTTTTGCCAATGCGAATGCTACATGACAAAGCAATAATTAATATTCAACTTAACTTCAAAAAAAATTATTAAATCAATATTGTAATATTAAGCAGAAATAATCATTGGTAAAATAGCGACCTTTTCTAAAAAAAAAAAACGAATGATCTTCTGTAAATAAATACTTAGTATTGTCGGCGACATAGTTTTGTTTCCAGATTCACTTATTTTTTTTCTACAACTTAGATAGACAACTTTTTAGAGTTTTTCAAGTTATAAAAGAATACTACAATATTAATAATAATAATAATAATAATGTATATTTGAAATAAAAAAAATCGTTTTACAATAATACAATAGTACAAAAAAAACAAAATATACTTAGACATGGAATTTGTATTCCGTTTGTCAAGTCTGCTTATCAAGTGTTACTATATAATAATCAAATATTAAATGATTACACAAATAAGGAGAAACAAAGAACAGGTATAAGGATTTAAAAGAAAATACAATAACTCTTGGAAATAAGAATAAGTAAACAAAGCCTTCTAATTAGTAATAAAGTTGAGACAATACAAAATGGAAAAAGACACTTCAACATACCGTGGGCAAATAATAAACATGTTTCAAATCAAAAATAGTCAATTATTTTAAATGTATTTAAAAGTTAAATTCAGAAATTAATTCACCCCTGTACTGCACTGAATGTTTTACATATTTTACCAGCTTTGGCCAATCTGCACCATTCAAAATATCTATTATTTCATGTTTTGCCAGGATTGTTTTACCAAAAATTCCAAATCTAAATTCCGCTAATACCGGACACCTAGCCAAAAAATGTAAAGTGTCCTCTTTTTCGCCTAAATTACACAGTGAGCATAGCTCCCTCCCATTAACTCGCCACTTTTTATAATTCAAATTAAGCAGCTCACATCGTGTTTTGCAAATCCAGCGCACTGCATACAGATCCTTTATCTCTCTTAAATAATCTTTACCATTTTCTGAGCTACATATTTCCGCATACAGGGGACTGTATACTGATTGCCGGCAACTTTGCAGATTGTACTCTTTTTCCCTTTCTTCTATCGTAAGTCTCAAACGCACTAACTGTTGCGATAAATTGGCAACATTTTCAATAGAGACGGGGACTTCATAATAGTGAGCTAGTTCACGCAGTTTGCTATACCAGAATGTATTTTTCTTAATTACCTCTTTCGCTAAAATGAATGGGAGACGGTGAGGCGGCATCTCTAAAACTTTTAAAATATAATCAAAATGCAATTTTAGAGTAAAAGAATAAATAGGTTTTATACCAATCTCATTTGCTAGAATGTGATTGGGGGTGTAGCGGGGCAGAAAAAATATTGTTTTAAAACAATATCTAGAAAATTTTTCTAATACATCGTATTTTTCGAAGCCCGAAACTTGAGCTGCATAAGTTATGATAGCTCGAGAAACTGAGTGAAATATTTCATACTTCATTTCAAGAGGGATATTTCTTTTGGATATCAGACTATGCCAGGAAAAATTTATACCAAATTTTGCTTGAGTAGTTTTCTCTAGCAGGTGTTGTTTCAATGATAATTTTGGAGTCACGGTAACTCCAAGGTATTTATATTCATTTATATTCATGAATATAAATACTACAATATTATATTATGGAAAAAAGTGAAATTGAATACGTCCAACCTCTTTACTTTTTAGGAAGTGGAAAGTTTACCATTTAGTAAGACCGGAAAATTCACCTTAGCAACCTAACATACGTACATAATATAGAGAAAATGAGTGCATTTTCTATTGTGAAGAACATTAATTTCAGCCAATACAAATTCTATAGAATTTAAATTAAAAACGTTTCAGCTCTATGGTATCAGCATCAACATTTTTTATGGTTAAGAGAGTTTAGGGAATGTTCATTCTTTGTATCTAAAAAACTTTATTATTATAAATATCATACAGTACGTCTAATTACTTTATTTTAAAACTGAAAGAGGAAGAAACTTGTTATCTACAATTATTTTTTCTAGGCTTATTTATTACTAGATAAACATAATTCAAATACTTGATTAATGAAGCTAATATTACTCCAAATAGCTTGGAGTATGCTCGTAAATTTGTCTATACTGAAATCAATGTTTTTACCAATTTTAAAAGTGATGTAATATAGTTAAACAAAAAAAAATCTTCATATTAAGGAAACATTCAAACCACTAGGTCAGTTTAAATTTTAAAGAGATAAAAGTAATTGTACTTGGAATGTTAGATTAGACTATTTATATGTTTTGAGGTATTTTTCTTGTAGAAATGGATCTATAATATATTTTAATCATATTAAAATTGATATAATAATAAAATAATTGAATTATGAATGCAAACTATACAAAAAGAAACCTTCAAAAATGAAATAACTAAAAAAAAAAAAATTAAATTAATAATCCTTTCTATTAATAATTATTGTAAAATAATAATCAGAAAAATAATCAAACTTATAATATCCAACTTTATTAAATTTCTAAATTTTAAACTGCCAATAATAAATTAAAACAACGCATGAAGTTTAAAAATACTGTCCACCTGTAATAAATCAGCCATACAGAATTAACTTCTTAATAATTTCTAAAATATGATTTAAAGAAGAAATGCTACGGTATTTTAAATTTTTCTAAAGTATCAAAATTTTATAGACAATTCTGACATGATCAGCTAATGCAATCGTAATTTTCAAAAATAATTCTTAATTTATATTGGAAAATTTTAATTCAGAAACTTTGTCGGTATTAGTATTCAGGATTTTTTTATTTATTTATTTATTTTTTTTTTTTTAAGATTTAATGATTGTATTTTATTGTTGATTAAGTTGAATTATGTCTCTTTTTATTCCTGTAATTTGTGAAAGAATTTATCTGCAGTATAAACAAATTGAACTAGGAACTGGTCAAAATCTGTAACTCAGCTCAATCAATCTATTTAAACTGAAATACTGGGAAATCTATTTCCTAGCAGTTTGGATCTATTCAAAATAATTACACTAATTTGGTAATAATTCTGTTTCTATCACTATACTTAAATTATTTAGTGTTGTAAACAGTCCTAGGTAATTTGGGAACTTATTGTTTTGATTATCTAATGGCATAAATTCTCCTTCAGGAGCCAGAAAACCGAAGCTATTATAGATAAAGGAAAATGATTATTGGATTGATTCTCAAAAATTGCCCTTAAGGACGTCTTTGCTGATAGATCAGCGGCGAGAAAGGAGGATCCATTATACAAGATAAATTAACGGAAAAATTTGGAATTAGATTAACTGAAATGAAAACTTTGAAATTAAAATAAACTAAAAAAGACACTTTTATTTGGAAAAAAAGTAAGAAAAATTAATATTACAAAAAGAAAATGAAAACTAGAAAGAAAATAGAAATAAAATTAACTCATACAAAATCCTTAATTTAAATAATTTATAACTTAATACTGAAAACTACGTCTTTATATAAAATATTACGTAAAGTTAGACTGAATTCTAGCTCATGCATTTAAAAAAGAAACAAATATAGAAAATTTTACGTCGTAAATCTGAAAGAGAGTTATACACACATTGGTAAGCGGTATGGAAAAATTATACTCGGCGCCGGCAGCGCTTAGAACTAAAAGAAAATCCGTTTTATTAGTATTGACAATTAATACCTTATTGATGACTAAAGGACACTGGAGACATTTCTATAGAACTGGACAAATTAACTAGTGAAATGTTTTCGGTAAAAGGCTTGTGTGTATGTTTGAAATAAAGTTAGAAGTACTAAGAAATAATCACTGGTAGATAAAATTAAATATATTATCTTTAAAGAGATTTAAATATTTTACAATATCACAACTATTATGTTTATAAAATCAATTATTTATCTAGATTAAATGCAAATCTCTTATGTTTTAACTTAAAGTGGCACTAATGTCTACCCGTAGAATGTCTAGCACAGACTGTTCTTGTTTGAAAGCAGAATGCAGACTGTGTAAAGAATGCCCTGCTCTTACAAAACAGTTGACCAAGTGGCATTGTATTAGCCTAACGGATTCTTGTGCCTTTGTCTCTTTAATAGCAATGACCTTAAATTATAGTACCTGCCTCTTTTCACTACATTAAGATATATTTAAATGTAAGGGTGTTGTGAGGAGATGTAGGTTGTTGCTTGATGAGTGATAAATAACACCTTAAGATTTGGTTTAAGATATATAATTGATATATATGTATATGACTGACTGCCAAGGACTTTACACTAACTGAACTGAACTGAACTGACAGACTGACGTGGCTAAGAAGATATGAACGGAGCGATGTTAAACTGATGTGTAAATCAACAGAATTCTATCTGAATGATGTCTCATTGCCTATCTCTCATATATATATACTGGCCGAGCCTCTCCTCTCTTTGCGAGAGGGGCTGTTTCTCTCCGCTAGAGTGGATGAGTGGTGGGGGTTCACTACCCCTACATCAAGAATGAACGGAGCGATGTTAAACGATGTGTAAAATCAACAGCCTTCTATCTGAATGATGTTCTTCATGCCTATTCTATATATATATATATACTGGCCGAGCCTCTCCTCTCTTTGCGAGAGGGGCTGTTTCTCTCCGCTAGAGTGGATGAGTGGTGGGGGTTCACTATCCCTACATTAAAATATTGACAAAATTCTATTTTTTAAACTATCAAATATTCCAAATTATTTTTCAAAACTATTAATTTTACATTTCTTTCTTCCACTCTACTAGCAAACACCATCTAGCGATTTTTTTTTTTTGGTTACGGGGTATTTTTAGGTAATTCAAAATTTGTTTAAACTTCAACCTTTAGCATAAAAGTTCATGAAGGCTTGCTATACGGCGATTTTTTATTGCAGATTTTATTTTTGGTAAAATCTGCAATAAATTTGGTTTTCTCTGCTGTTTAGTTCTGGCCTTCACAACCAAGGTTCATACCAAACTGTAGCTCCGCATTTTTTTTCATGGTGTTGGGTGAACACCATCTTTGCCCACACCGGACTCGAACTTTGAATTCTCGCATCAGAGGGGCGGCTGCATTAGCCACTAGACTAACACCTGAGGGCTAAAATTTGTTTGATAAACTGCAGAAACGAAGTTTATTATCTAGAAATAAGAATAGTACAAAATGTAAGAAAGTATTATGTAACCTTATAAAGTTCTAGCCAGAAAATAAGAATAATTGAAGAAATTAAATTATCTAATAAAAAACCATTTGAACATTTTGCATTAAGGAAATACTTTTGCTAATTAACTTTTTTAAATTTATTTACCATCTGCAATTTTTTTTATCTAAGAAAAGAACTGAATCGATTTTTTTTTTTTTTCTTGATTTTTTTTATAGTCTAGTGTAAAGTTTTCGTAGAATATTTTAGAAATTTATTAGCGGTAATAACTAAAATATTATAAATTTTTTTTTATTATAATAACCTAATTGAAATTAATGTTTTGTAGAACATTAGAAGCATTTAAATAGTTATGTACTGTAATTACTTCAATTAGAAAATGAGAACTTTCATTTTTATGTACAATTTTTCTGATAAAACCAATTATTTATTTCAGGCAGTGAACAACATCATCACGATTGCTCCAATAAGAGCTACTTTATTTCAGATCTTATTGCAGGAAAATAAAATATGCAAATGGACCAAAGTAAATCATTAAATAAGCTAGAAAAGAGATGGTGCAGGTGAATTTAAGTAAGTGGGATTGGCTTAGTAAGCCTGCCCGCCACCGTGACTCCTAAGAATCTATTGTAGCACCGACAATAATCCATTGTAGTACTGTCTCCAGTCTTGTCGGTTCAATAATTATATTTAGGAGTCTGGAGAGAGAGAGAGAGAGAGACTCCAAAGTAATGCTTGAAGGTGCCAGCATTTCTCAACCATAGAGGGGATCACCCGGCCAAATCAACCCCTCACAGTAACATAGTACATGCAATGATGCTGTTTTCTTTTCTTCTTCCTGACAAAACCTGCATAGGCTATCTGTTTTTCACTCCCATGTGATGCAAGTGCTTTTTGAGATTACAGTAGCAAATGAGAAGGCTTAGTAATCCAATCGTGTTGGAATTATATTATAACCAGGGTTCTAAAACTCAAACACAGTTAATGGCCAATCAGTATGATTATTCTGTGAACCAAAAACATAAACTAAAAAAAAATCTGGTGTGAAACACTCACACAACTTTCTCTTACTCCAGTACTCAAAATTATAATTGACAAATTTTATAGTTAGTGTACCAAATTTAATGAAATTCGTCGAAAAGTGAAAACACTGTCCAGTAAAACTGTCCGGTTTACTAATTTCCTTGAAACTCGAATTTGGGTCATATATTAATTTCTAGTTATTTCAATTTGGATGACAGAATTGTATAATCAACTGTGATAGCATTTTAAAGAAAAACATAACCCCCCTCCCCCAAAAGTCCCCCTAAATGAATTTATCAGGGGAAAAGTTTCAAATAAAAGTTGTAGCTCTTTATATGTATAGTTAACAGCGCTGGTTTAAAGAAAATCGTTGGAGCCATTTTCGAGAAAATACCAGAAACCTGAAAATTATATTTCAGTAAAAACGCACTTCCGGTTATCTATTTTTTTTCAAACTCGGAATTTCAACAACATATTTAATTCTAATTAACATTATTTAGATGACACAATTGTCTAATATACTGAAACAGCAGTTAAGATGAAAACCTAACCCCACCCCTCCCCCAGAAGTGCCCTTAAATGAATTTTCCTGGAGAAATGTTTCAAATAAAAGTTGTAGCTCTTTGTATGTGTAGTTGATATAGCAAGTTTAAAGAAAATCTTCGGAGCCATTTTTGAGAAAATTGCAAAAACGTAAAAAAAACAACTAGTAAAGTGGTACTTCCGGTTGAGGAATATTGACACATAACGCACCGTCAGATACCATGGTGATACCTAAACGTAATATCAAGTTTGAACTTTCTACGATTTTTCGTTTTTGAGCTATGCTGTTCATTATACATACATTCCATTCGCTAAAAACCACTTTTTTGGACTCAGGGGACCTCAAAACGGATATTTCCGGTGAAAACTCGATATCGAAAATTTGACACGATTACAATACTTCCTCTTACTAGGAGTAAGAGAAAGTAATAGAATAACTGCTTAATAAATATTATTTAATAATTACTTTTTTGTGTTGCCAGGCTTTTACGACATATAAAAACAATGTGTTATTCCAGCATTTAAATTTTAAATTTTCAACCAGTTTTATTTTACAATAAAATAGATGCTAAAAATATAATTTCAATTTTAAATAAATTATTAAAAAAAACATAATTTTGACTCACAGTAAATAATATGTTTTGTTTTTTTTTGTTTTTTTTACCTTAGAGTGTTTCTTATAAAATTGATTTTTGAAACCAGACATCTTTTACACCTTACTAACTTGCATGTTTTTTTTTTGTTTTTTTTTTGAGAGAAAGTTTGACTTATTAAGTTACATAATTGCTTATTTGATTTTTTTTAATAAAAATAATTGCTTACATAGATGGACAATATTTTTGCATAATAATCATTTCATTTTGGATATCTACTATTAAAGGTATTTAAAAAAAAAAATTGGCATGCCAGCTTAGTTGTAATTTATTTTTTAGTCCGTTAATACTTATATTACTTTATCTTACTCCTAGTAAGAGGAAGTATTGTAATCGTGTCAAATTTTCGTATCGATTTTCAACCGGAAATATCCGTTTTGAGGTCCCCTGATTCCAAAAAGTGGTTTTTAGCGGAAGGTCTTATGTGGTTGTGTGTTGTGTGTGTGTCTGTGTGTGTGTATGTATGTGAACATCATAGCTCAAAAACGAAAAATCGTAGAAAGTTCAAACTTGATATTACGTTTAGGTATCACCATGGGATCTGACGGTGCGTTATGTGTCAATATTCCTCAACCGGAAGTACCACTTTACTAGTTGTTTTTTTTACGTTTTGCAATTTTCTCAAAAATGGCTCCGAAGATTTTCTTTAAACTTGCTATATCAACTACACATACAAAGAGCTACAACTTTTATTTGAAACATTTCTCCAGGAAAATTCATTTAAGGGCACTTATGGGGGTGGGAGTGGGGTTAGTTTTTCATCTTAACTGCTATTTCAGTTTATTAGACAATTCTGTCATCTAAATAATGTTAATTAGAATTAAATATGTTGTTGAAATTCCGAGTTTGAAAAAAAATAGATAACCGGAAGTGCGTTTTTACTGTAATATAATTTTCAGTTTTCTGTATTTTCTCGAAAATGGCTCCAACGATTTTCTTTAAACCAGCGTTGTAACTATACATATAAAGAGCTACAACTTTTATTTGAAACTTTTCCCCTGATAAATTCATTTAAGGGGACTTTTTGGGGGAGGGGGGTTATGTTTTTCTTTAAAATGCTATCACAGTTGATTATACAATTCTGTCATCCAAATTGAAATAACTAGAAATTAATATATGACCCAAATTCCGAGTTTCAAGGAAATTAGTAAACCGGACAGTTTTACTGGACAGTGTGTTCACTTTTCGACGAATTTCATTAAATTTGGTACACTAACTATAAAATTTGTCAATTATAATTTTGAGTACTGGAGTAAGAGAAAGTTGTGTGAGTGTTTCACACCAGATTATTTTACTTCAGTATCGCACTGCAGTTTAATTACTTATATTTGTAATTAATTATTCGTCAACATTTTCCGTATTTATAAAAAAAGAAAAAAGAAAAGTGAATTGATAAAAATTATAATTCAATTACGAATTGTTTGAAACCAAAAAATCATTTTGCAAATTTAATTTTAACAATATGTTTAAAAATTTGTTATTTTCATAAATTGATAAATCTATTTATTTTTTTCTTTTTCTTTTGTTTTTATTTGTTGTAATATTGTGGGAAATGTAACAATCAATGACTTTATACTATTTATTGGGTAGAGATATTTAAGTAAAAAGGACTAAAGGACATAGAAGAAACAATAGGAGCCCGATTGTAACAGAGAATAGACTGATAACTAAAAATACTCACTCGTTTGGTCCAATAACATTAAATGGTATGAAAATAAAGATTTCTTTCTTTATTTTTCACTTCAATTACTAGTTTAATGTTACAATACATTTTTATTTTTATTTTCTCTTATTTATGCGTATAATCACTCAATAAGGGGGATCAAATTTAATATAAATAATAATAATAATTAATTTTTTTTTTTTAGATACACCACTATCGCTTGTGCCAAAAATTTTTAAACTTAAAATTTAATAAAAGATAAATTAAAAGAGTTCCTGATGCCTTTAGACTAGTGGTTAATGCACTCTAGGGATGGATCTATTTTTACTAGGGCTTAGACGGTATTGACCCAGAATTGTGTGAAAAACTAGGGAGCTAGATTTATTAGCGAACCTGGAAGCGAAGGCTAGAATTAAAACGGCATACTGACCAAATGCTTCCCCTACAAATATCATCTTCCAGCAAGGTTTGAGTGCCTTTCATGGGATGTTGCATCAGATCTTGTATTTTCATTATTATTAACAGAAGAGAAAACATTTTATTGAATAAACTTACAAAAAAAAGAGGCTGCTCAACTTTGTTGAGATGCAAAAACACAGCATTCTGATCTATCCCAAGACAACAGTGCACACATAATAAAAATAAAGAATAAAGAAAGCAAGCGTGTCGCAACGAGCAGTGTAAATAAAACAATTTTTTGATACGGGAACATAAAATATCAAAAGTCACGAAAGAAGATAAAAAAGTAAACAGAAAGAAAGAGGGGGGGGAAGAAGAAATTAATGACTATATATATGATTGTGTATGATGCCTACTGAGTCTATAATAATTGACTCCACTAGGCTTGTCAATTTAGATGGGTCAACACCGACCAGAGTCCAAAAAACCTCGAGTTGTCTGCGG
This sequence comes from Triatoma infestans, assembly GCA_011037195.1. NCBI lineage: Eukaryota > Metazoa > Arthropoda > Insecta > Hemiptera > Reduviidae > Triatoma > Triatoma infestans. The sequence goes on from JAAEAF010009729.1 coordinate 15,252, forward strand.
GATAGTACCTCTTGCTCCAAACCACAGGCCGTGAACAGTGTAATCCCTATCGCCATATTGCTTTCTAAATTTTTCTTTATAGTAAGGAATGCACTTTTCATAAATGCCTTTTTTCTCCAAATCCACCTTTTGGAGAAAATTAGTCTTGTAACGAATTGTGGGATCTAAGATCATTGCTGATTTCCCACTCTCGGCAAAAGCAATAATATCGGCGTACCTTGAAGCACCGTCAGTATCGACGCCATATACTTCCTCGTGGCAGGTAAAACCTTTTTCGCCTAATAGATCCTTTATTGTGTGCTTAACTCGGTGAAGGCGCCGCGTCA